>JAQFVV010006349.1:0-216635 GCA_028023455.1 Epiperipatus broadwayi
AAAAGAGAACTTCTTTCTAATATTGAGATTTATATTTTTAATCTATGATTTGTTAGTATAATAGGTGAGGGGGGAGAGAACTAAATCATTTAATAAGGAATTAATTCAAGTATTGTTTTATTAATAGTTATTAATAATTAAGTTGAGATTAAAGATTATTAATCATTTAAATAAACAAATCTGCTCAATATTTTAGTATGAAAGGGTATTAACAATGATATACACATATTCCAGAGAGCAGGTTGTATTTACATGTGTTACTGGATAAACTAAAAACAAAGATTTTGTTCTTATGTAAAAGATAAAAGTATTAATTTTGTTTGCTTACCAACCTCCAGAATTATGACCCTATTTTCTCACTTATTTTTTGTATTGTTACTTAATCATCAAGTACTATTATTATGTAGAGGTTGAACTAATGGACCATGAATGGAAGAAAAAAGATTGTTTAATAAACTGAATGTATGATATGTAGTTCACATACATAAGGATAAATATCTCAACATATAATAGGAATTTGTTAGTTTTGTTTAATAATAATTCTCCAAAGATTAATATTCACCACATCACACAACTCAAAATACACAGTCAAAATTAAAATGAAAAGTCAATTCAATTTAAAGCAAATCTAACAGTTTAATAAGCATACATCTCTTAGTAAATATATTTTTTTACGTGTTACATGCTGCCTTGATCCCATAGGTCATTGATGACATTGCCAATTATTAAAGTGTATTTATTAATATAAAATTAAATGATACATTAGTTATTAGTGAAAGTTTTAGTGTTAATCACAGTTTAGGAAATAATATTATGTTAATAGTCAGTATTACAGAACATACATATAAAGCTTGATTATGAATTTAAATTATAAGCCTTTCTTAATTTGCACAATATCCATGGAAATCTGTAAAATCCCTCTTGATATTCCATAGGTAGTATGAGGAATTAATAAATCAATGATTATCCTGAGATCTCCTTATTGTAAAGTTATTTTGTGATTATTGCCAATCTTAATTGTCAAAAATAATAGGAATCATAGTTTATCTGTAATTATCTAACATATTAATTT
Source organism: Epiperipatus broadwayi (assembly GCA_028023455.1). Lineage (NCBI taxonomy): Eukaryota > Metazoa > Onychophora > Udeonychophora > Euonychophora > Peripatidae > Epiperipatus > Epiperipatus broadwayi. Next base: position 1,073 of record JAQFVV010006349.1, read on the forward strand.
AATGAGTGATTGAATTAAAACTTAATAATTATAAATATAAGATATTGGATATTATTGTTAGCCATGAGAGTATGTAGATACTTAATAAGGAGGGTTCTTATGCCATTGAACAAATATTTTGTATTTGTTTAATGTTAAGGGGATGTGATCTGTTTATGAGTAAACGAGTTTCATGTTAATTATATTTAAAATACATCTTATTTTAGAAATAATTACTCGTGTCAAAGTAACTTGGGATAAATACTAATCTTCTCTAAATTCAATTGTTATAGTTAAAGAAAATGGTCGGTATATAGTAAGTTTGTTAATAGAACCTAACCAAAATCCAACTAGGGCCTAATATAAGGGACTTGTATACTCTGCTTGGGGTTGTACCACCTATAGACAGGCCACAGTATTTAAACCCCCTTATGGCACCCATACAAGTGGCAGGATTAGTAAACTAATCATTGATTATCATGATTGATTTATATAAAAAATGCCTAATGTGTTAATTGAATTATTTGATCAAATATTTTATTTTGATTTTGTTAAAATGTTAAATAAAGGGTAGTCTAATGGGACTATGTGATCAGTAGGCAAATCATACATAGATTGATATAGTTTATGTATGAATAATTCATGTAATGTTTGTGGTGATGACGTTGAGAAAAGAAAGTATGCAACTTGTTTATATGAATTTGAGTTTATTGTAAATAAATAGTTATAAATACATTTTATGGTATCTAATAACAGATATCATGAAAATGAAATATAATTGATTTGTCAAGTTATTTGAGGGAGTTGTTGATTGTTGGAATAGCCTAGTAGAAAAAATATTTTTATGAAATTGAACTAAGTCATATTTTTTAAGGAAAAATAGCATATTGCTTTAATGAAAAAGATTTTTTTTTTCAAAAATGAGTGGAATTGAAAATTCAGGAAAAGGAGAAAATGTTTAATCTGTCCAAAAACAAGATCTCAAGAAAATGTTAAAAGTGGAAATAAGGATGGAAAAAGAAATGGAGAGTCATAGGAAAGATAGAGAAGTAAAAAAAAATATTCAATATGAAATTATAGAAGAAAATAAAGTTGTTGCGGTGGAAGAGAAGAAAAGTTTAGATGATTTGTTTGTATTGATGATGAAAATAAATGAATCTTTGTGTGAATCTTTAAATAAAAAGTTAGAAGAGACTAGTAAATCTTCAAGAGAAAATAATAGATTTTTAAGAGTGCAATTAGAAGAGATTAGCAAATCTTTAAGAGAAGATTTGAGTGGAAAGTTAGAAGAAAGTAATAAATCTTTAAGACAAGATTTGAATGGAAATTTAGAAGAAAGTAATAAATCTTTAAGAGAAGATTTGAGTGGAAGTTAGAAGAAAGTAATAAATCTTTAAGAGAAGATTTGAATGGAAAGTTAGAAGTAATAAATCTTCAAGAGAAAATTTGAGTGGAAAGTTAGAAGAGAGTAATAAATCTTTAAGAGAAAAACTACAAGAAAATAATAAAGTGATAATTGAGAAGTTAGAATTCATGAATAAAGGTATAGTTGAAAACCAACAAGCCATTAAGTTTATAAAGGGAGATTTAGAAAAAAAAATTGGAGAATTAAGTGAAAGGTTTGCAACAAAAAAAAATGTTATAGAAGTAGTAAAAGAGAAAATAGATAAACAATTAGAGGGATATGTTCATAAAGATGTTCAAGCTTTCCAAGTCCAAGGTGAAGAAGCTATCAAACAATGGACAGTTAGTAAAGATGAACTGAATGTGAAGATACAGCATTTAGATGAAGCTTTAGGTTGTGGTGTTAAAGGTATACCGAATCAAATGGAATTAATGGAAAACAAGTTTGAATTTTTAGGAAGAGAAGTAAAAGAAGAAATGGATAACAGTACTCTGCAATTTAAAAAAGAGTTGGGAATAAGAATAAAGAAAAATTTACAGGTTATAAAATCTAACAAAACTGAAGATCAAAAATATCGATCTAAAATGGGAGAAAAGTTGAAGAAGTTAGAAAATGAATTAATAGATCGAATAGAGAAGAATAAAAAAGTAATTGAAAAAAATAATAGCTTAAAAGAGATGAGTAATATAAACATTGGTCAATTAAGAGAGGAGCAAAAGAATTATATAGATAGTTTGTTTAGTAAAATGAAATTGGAGGATAGAATAATTGATAATGATATTAGTGTTGATAAAATTAAGGTCTGCAATCGTGATAGATTAAAATCATCAGAATGCTTAGGAAAAAAACTTCTAGTGAAATTTTAAGAGATAAAACTATAGATAAAAATTGTACTAGGGTAAAAAAACTGGAAGGTATTACTAATAACGATAATAAAAAAATAAGTAGGTTTCAAAAAATAGAAGCTGATAGAGATTATCAATCAGTAGAGAGAGGAATAGGTGCAAGTAATTCTATAGCTATAAGATTTATTAAGATAAAAACCCTTCAAAGGTGAATATATGGAGAATCCTTCAGAATTCCTAAATAATTTGGATGAGTTGTTTTCTTTGTGTCCTATGTCAGAGAGGGAAAAATTAGCCATCTCAAGTAACCATTTGTGTGCTGCTGCAAGAGACTGGTGGCAGTCATTATTCAAAAAACCCATAGTATATGGAGACTTCAAGTGTTTGATATTGTCTAGTTTTTGGGGAGCTGACAAGCAGGATTACATTAGATACCAAATAATGCAAGAAAGGTATAATGTTAATAAAGGTAGATATGCAAAGTTTTTTCATAATCAAGCTGTAAATTCTAAAAACTGTTACTTCTTTTCCTTTGTCAGAAATGCAAATTGTCAGATTGATTCGGCAAAATTTACCATGCCATATTGAGAAAATTCTCATCACTGCAGATAGGTATACTATTGAAGAAGTGAGTGAGATTCTAGATGCATTAGAGTTATGTGATGCCAGTCTAAAAAGAGGGAATAGACAGTTTAAGTTAAAGTTAAATTATCCGGTGGCTGTAATGCAAGTTAGGTCCAATATGCCTCAGAGAGTTATGAGAAATGAACCATATTTTGGTGTAAAAAGTAGATTTGTTTCTAAGGTGAGAAATCCAAGTATAGTTAATCAAGGTAGGAATAAATCATTAATTCAGGATAGTCAGCCTTCAAACAGTGGAATTACCAGTATTTTAAAGAAGACAAAGGGTAAAGCTGTTGACAAGACCATGTTAAACTAGAAAGGTCTTTGTTTATGTGTTCCTCTATGCAAGGACCTTCAATGTATCAAAAAGGGAACAATATGTGGCCTTAAATACATTAAATCTGGACATAGACTACTTAAAGCCATTCAACATTTGAGAGCCACCTATCTTATATCAATGTCCAGTAGTAACCTTGTATATTGGTGAATTAAAAATTGAAGCTTTAATTGACTCTGAAAGTCAAGCTTCTATACTATCAGAGCATACATATATGAAAATTATAGCTGTACAAGGGAATATCCCATCCCTTCCCTTAAAACAAATTCAAGTCACTCTAGCCAATGAAAAGAGGACCAGGCTCTTTAACAAGCAAGTCTTGATTACCTTTATTATTAATGGTGCCAAGTTTGAACATGTGTTGCTCATCATGCCAGGATTAATACATAAAGCTATTATAGGATCTGTCTTCATGATAATTCATCAATGTAATATTGATTTTCAAAATAATTTTTTTTTATTGTGGAGAAGAAAGGCTCAAATTTGGATATGGATCACATAACCTTTCTAACCAATTATTGGGTATGCATGATACATCAATTGATGTTAGCATTCAGGCTAATGTGGGAAATGTTTGTGAAAACAATTCTAAATTTAAGGAAAATTTATTCCAATTGATGTATAATTATAAATGTATATTTTCTAAAATTCCTGGTATCATAGAGGGATATGTTCATCGAGTACAATTAACATGTAATGACCCTTTCCAGCAAAAGATGTATCCAATTCCATATCATTATCAGGATGAGGTACAGAATGAAATAGATAGAATTCTAGAATGGAAAATATTTAAAAAATGTCCTTCTCATTATGTTAATCCACTAGTAATCATAAAAAAGAAGGATAACTCTATAAGAGTTTGTTTAGATGCTCATATGTTAAAGGAAATGACTATTCCTGAGTGTGACATTCCTCCACCAGTACATGAACTCCTTATTCAATTTCAAGATAAGTCCATTTTTTCCACATATTATCTAACAGCCAGCTATTGGCAAATTCCACTACATGAGGAGGATCAGCAATATACAGCATTTTGTTTCAAGGAACAGTTGTATGTTTTCAGACGTATGCCTTTCTGTCTCGTTAATAGTAGAGCTGGTTTCATCAGATGTTTAGACATGGTATTTTCAAGACAATTAAAAGAAATGATCATCATGCATGTGGATGATATAGTCATCACATCACATAGTATGGAAGAGCATCTGGAATGCTTACGAATGTTCTTTCAAGAGTGTTCCTCCAAAAATATCAAGATTAATTTAGAGAAGTGCTCTATAGCAGAAAAAGAAATTACTTTTCTGGGACACTTAGTCAATGAGCATAGTATCCAACTCCATCCAGAAAAGGTCACTGCTATACAGCATTTTTGCATACCTAAAACTTTGAAACAGTTAAAATTGTTCTTTGGTCTATGCAACTACTACCATAATTTTTTCGAGAACTTTGCTGGAGACACTTTATATCTTTCTAAATTATTAAAAAAAGGTGAAAAATGGCATTGGACCATTGAGCATAGTAATGAGTTCGAAATGATTAAAACAAATTTTCTTAAATACGTGATTTTAGCATATCCTGACTTCAGTAAAACATTTTATCTACAGATAGATAGTAGCCACTATGGTCTGGGAGTAGTACTATATCAACTTAATGATAATCAGATGCCCCAGGTATTATATTTCTTAAGCAAGCACTTAAGAGGGTCAGAGCTGAACTACTCCATCACTGAAAAAGATACTTTAGCTGTTGTCTGGGCATTCCAGAAATTGCACCAGTTTTTGTTAGGCTCTGAAGTGATTGTGTTAACAGACCATAGAAGTCTGGAATTTTTAAATTGCAGTTACTTAAATAATGAAAGGCTAGTAAGGTGGAGCTTGTATCTCCAACCATATAACTATAAAGTTATATTTGGAGGGAAAAAGAATATTCCTGCGGACATTCTCAGTCACCACCCTATCTATCTGGTAGCTAGAAAACCCAATACTTAGAACATATGTATCAACAGTATGAATATTATGCAGGATGATTATATAGAGGAAGATTATAAAAATCTCTCTATGCTTCAAAGTCAGGACATGAAAATAAATAGCATGCTGACTATCTTACATAATCAGGATAATAAAACACAAGTTAATAAATATATCAGAAGAGTGTACCAAAGATGTAAGTTATATCAAAATATATTAATGTATAAGATGAATGTCAATGGTGAGGAATCATGGAGTATTGTAGTCCCACAATCTTTAATAGATAAATTAATAGTATATACCCACAATGAATGTGGTCATTACGGGGCTCCCAAAATTTTTTTATGTATTAAAATTTATTTTCTATTATAGAAATATGTACAGAAGAATTATAGAAAGCATTAAATCATATGATCTTTGTCTTAAATCAAAATATTGTAATAGATCCTATGCAGGTGTACTGCAACCTATAATCCTGGATCGGCCATAATGAACTGTTAGCCATTAATTTTTACGGACCCCTTCCACCTTTTAACCAGCAAAAGTTTATATTAGTTGCTTATGATGTTTTCAGTAAATGGGTAGCAGCAAATCCGTACCAAAAGCTGACTCAAAGAATGTTATCAAATGTTTAATAGGAAATCAATTTCCTATTGTTGGTAAGCCTGATAGTATACTGACCGATCATGCAACTGCATTTGTATCTCACCAATGGGACAACTGGATTCAAATTCAAGGTATAAAACACCATAAGGAATCCTCAATCTAATCCTTGTGAGTGCATAATGAGAGAGTTAAGTAGATTATTTCGAGTCTATGTACCAAAAAATCATACCCAATGGGTTCGTAAATTGCCTGAAATTATCAGTTATATAAATATAACTTATCATGAGTCTACTGGTTTTTCTCCCATGAGTTTTACATTATGGGAGACATGAACTGATTCTAATTAAAATTCCTTTTCCAAAAGTTAGGGAAAATATTGATATACAAATAGATGAGGAAAAAGCAAAAATTAAGTTTAAGATTATGGGCAAGAAAAGAGTTAAAAGGTCCCGTAATAAGCCACATCCCTTCAAAATAGATGACTTAGTATTATTATGAACACCTAATGTCAGTGATGTTGAGAAGAATAAATACAAAAAATTCTTAAGCTTGTATGAGGGTCCTTACAAAATTCTAAAACAGATTGGAGAGAATGCTTTACTGCTGTCAACTCCAGAAGGTGTTAGAGGAACATATAATGCCCGAAGCCTCATTCCCTATTCTGTAAAAGTCTGAAACAGAAGCTGTCAAAATTTAGTGTAGTAGGGGTTATCAATTTAGTTATTGTGATATTTAGAGTTTATGAATGGTTCAGAGACAAATTAATAGAATTAATAGTGATGTTGTTGTGTTATTTAGAGTATATGAGTGGTCCAAAGACAAATTCATAGACTTAATAATGAATTTCGAGAGTACAGGGAATTTTGTTCATTTATTTATTGTAAAAAGCCATGCAGTAGAAATCAATATAAAAGATTTTTTTTTTCAAAGATTAAGCATTATAAGATTTAAAATTAAATGAAGGGAGGGGATGTTGTGCACTTTTTATTAGCTCAGACTTTTCTAAAATAGGATTTTGGTGTATAATTTTAAATTTTACAAATCCAATAATATTTACTTATTAAAAGAATACAGTAATGACATATTAGATCATAGGATTTAAACTCGGTTTTAGCTAATGGAAATTTATAAATGATTTTAACTCAAGATACACATAGATAATAACCGTAGAATAGTATATATGTAAATGGATGGACAAGTAATATCATTTAGTCTTTAAAATCAGTAAAGTTTAACTTATAATTTTGTAAACAGAATGCATTATAAATGCTAATAATTATTGTTTGTGCACATTTCATTTTAAAAATAGAAATTATTTATCTTCAAATCTTGCTATATTCAAGAGTAAATAAATAAGGTTTAATTTTACAAAATACTGATTTAAAATTAAAACAGTAAATTCTATCTTTATTTAATTTCTAAAAATATTATATTTCAATATTTTTTTTTCCAAAATGAAAAAAATCAGTCATTTTAAAATAATAAACAAAAAAAACTTGGGAAGTAAATCTATGTTGTTATAAACAAAAAAAGGTAGAAAAGATTAGCCAATCGAAAAATGTCAAACAATTGTACACTATCGAACTGGAGGAAAAAAAGAAAGATTTTTGCTTCTTTTTTCTGGAACGTAAAATAAGTAAATAGTTTTTTTTTTCTTGTAATATTTTTTTTTTTTAAAAAATTGGATTAAAAATTTTTAAAATCTTATTATTTGCAACTCTACATCAATATATGTGGATAATTATAAGCTTTGTTGTTAAAATAATGGAATAAATTAATCATTTTTCTACTGGGCAAGTCAATAATCAGAATTCCCAATAATCTCTTGAAAATTAATAAATATTGAAGAAATAATCGGAGATGAATAATCAATGAATATATTCGTGGAAAAGTAACAATAATTGTGCCATAGGGAAAATGAATTGCAGTAATACACAAAAGGAAATAAATAAACACTGTATATATCCAGTAAGGATAGATAAAAGAATAGTAAATCTCTTGGAAACAGTTAAGTATATATATTTAAAATTTAATGGAACCAAATTAATAATAAATGAAAAGTGTTCATTATTATTCTGGATATATATGGAATCTTAATTACAATGTGAGATAGAATTATTTATTCTGAGCCATACCGACAGGAATGTCAGTTTCTATAAAGTTTAGCTGAAAAAAAAATGTTGCACAACACATTTTTAATTGAAATCATAAGTTTGCCTTTTACTATAGAGAGAAATATATATCATCTAAAATAAATAAGGCAAGCCACAAATAGATTTTTATTACTAAACAAAGAACAAAATGAAGGATCATTGTTGCAGTAACTCAAATACCCCGTGCAAATCTATGGATAAGCAGAATCTTAAAAAAAAAAATAAGAAAAAAATAAAAACGTTATAATAAGTTTATGGAGTGTGGAACAACTAAAAAATTTATAATTTTTCTTATACTTTAGCTGAAAGTTAAAAGAGAACTTCTTTCCAATGTTGGTATTTATATTTTTAATCTATGATTTGTTAGTATAATAGGGGAGGGGGAAGAGAGCTAAATCATTTAATAAGGAATTAATTCAAGTGTTGTTTTATTAATAGATATTAATAATTAGGTTGAGATTAAAGATTATTAATCATTTAAATAAACAAATCTGCTCAATATTTTAGTATGAAAGGGTATTTAAAATGATATATACATATTCCAGAGAGCAGGTTGTATTTATATGTGCTACTGGATAAACTAAAAACAATGATTTTGTTCTTATGTTAAAGATAAAAGTATTAATTTTGTTTGCTTACTTACCTCCAGAATTATGACCCTATATTCTCACTTATTTTTTTTGTATTGTTGCTTAATCATCAAGTACTATTATTATGTAGAGGTTGAACTAATGGACCATGAATGGAAAAAAAAAAGATTGTTTAATAAACTGAATGTATGATATGTAGTTCACATACATAAGGATAAATATCTCAACATATAATAGGAAATTGTTAATTTTATTTAATAATAATACTCCAAAGATTACTTTTCTGTTGTTATTATAATATATGTGTATTATTTTGTATAAGTTATTTTAAATTCGATATTAATTGTAATGTTTATTATCATTTGTAATGAATATTATTAAAATTATTGTTAAAAGTTTTATCAAATTCTAATTGCTGCATTTCTTTTCTGGGCTCATTTTCACCACATCACACAACTCAAAATACACAGTCAAAATTAAAATGAAAAGTCAATTCAATTTAAAGCAAATCTAACAGTTTAATAAGCATAAATCTCTTAGTAAATATTTTTTTTTACTTGTTACATGCTGCTGTGATCCCATAGGTCATTGATGACATTGCCAATTATTAAAGTGTATTTATTAATATAAAATTAAATGATACATTAGTTATTAGTGAAAGTATTAGTGTTAATCACAGTTTAGTTAATAATATTATATTAATAGTCAGTATTAAAGAACATACATATAAAGCTTGATTATGAATTTAAATTATAAGCCTTTCTTAATTTGTACACTATCCATGGAAATCTGTAAAATCCCTCTTGATATTCCATAGGTAGTATGAAGAATTAATAAATCAATGATTATCCTGAGATCTCCTTATTGTAAAGTTATTTTGTGATTATTGCCAATCTTAATTGTCAAAAATAATAGGAATCGTAGTTTATCTGTAATTATCTAACAGATTAATTTAATGAGTGATTGAATTAAAACTTAATAATTATAAATATAAGACATTGGATATTATTGTTAGCCATGAGAGTATGTAGATACTTAATAAGGAGGAGTATCTAGGTATTCTTATGCCATTTAACAAATATTTTGTATTTGTTTAATGTTAAGGGATGTGATCTGTTTATGGGTAAACGAGTCTCACATTAATTATATTTAAAATACATCTTATTTTAGAAATATTTACTCATGTCAAAGTTACTTGGGATAAATACTAATCTTCTCTAAATTCAATTGTTATAGTTAAAAAAAATGGTCAGGATATAGTAAGTTTGTTAATAGAACCTAATCAGAATCCAAGTAGGGCCTAATATAAGGAACTTGGAAACTCTGCTTGGGGTCGTACCACCTATAGACAGGCCACTATATATATATATATATTGCGGATTCATCCGGGTTAACACGGATGAACCCGCAAAATATGTCTTTTATATATGCAACCCGTAAAAATCTTCGTATCAACATATATATATATGCACTGGGATTTATTTTATATATATACTAAAATTGGAACAATTTAGGGAAGAATGATATGAAAACTATATTGTTTTATTTCTTATTTCTTAATATGAGCGTATTTATAATTTTGCTATTTTTCTATAGGATAGAAAATAATAAATATATATTTAAGATAATCAAATATATAAAAATATAAAACTCAGAGATAAATATAAATATAGCATCATTTTTTTTTAAATAAGTAAATTAAAAACTTTAAATTAACCATTTTGTGTATATGGAAAATGCATGTTAGTTATATAGAAAATTATTTATAATTACTTAAGATTTTGTAATTAAGAAATTGTCAATAATTTGTTATCAAATAAAACTCTTTAAAAATCATATTGACAAACAATAATTAATAATAAAGAGGACAACTTTTGATAAGCATGGACCCTGGTTTCAGAAAGAGAATAAAATACTTTTTTCAGGAATTGTGATATTTATATTTATATAAAGAATTAGGACTACAAAGCGCTTTTGTTCTTGATATTACTATAAAAGGCATGAAATTTTCTGAGAGTGATCATTATACAGTACAATGCTAGAATTAATGAAGAAAAAACAAGGATAAAATCATTACAGTCCTATAATAACTGGATATATAAAAAAATAACATACTTTAAAAAAACAAAGAAACAACATTTCCATTGCATATTTTATTCTTGCAGTTTATTCACATTTGTTAAAGCAAAAAAATAAAAAAAAAAAAACACTTTACTATAAGATCTTCAAAGAATAAAATGGAAAAAAAAGTTTTTTATAGATATGTTTTGATTTGTTTCATTAATTTTATATATATATACATCGAATATTTTCAGAAATAATATATTTATTTCTATTTTTTGGCACTATTTCAATGTAATAATTTGTAACAATATACTGAATGTGTTTCATTAATAAAGAACTGATAAATAATTGCTCTTCGCTACTATAAAAGAAATTTGTTTTTGTTTTTTTTTCACTCTTGTTTATCTTTTATTTTAAATGAAGTTTGTAGGTTTTACAAACAATTGGTTAAATAACATGTAAGTCAACATTACTGATTAAACAAAAGATTTTTATGTTTATTGAAGGTACACAGATCTTTTTAATTTTGATTGTTTTTTTAGTCGTTTTCTTTATTTGCTAATTATCTTTTTAGCTAAATTTATTTAATAATTTAAACTTTTTTTTAGCAATTTGAAAATGTTTTAAATTAGCTGATTTTTTTTATGTGCACATACGTTTCACATTAACTTTAAACAAAATAAGGACTTTATGATGCTATAAAAGAAAAATAGAGAACATCGAGCTATATATATGTCAGCTTATTATTTTTGTATTAAATGTTCAGCTAAAGTGTAAATGTCGTTATTTCAAAATGTCAATCAAAAGTAAAAGCGATTAAGTAGATGATAATTATTCTGAATGAAAGAGGTGCGCCGCTTCTCAGTGGATATGCGGGATACTTTTATTAGTAAGACGGAGTTATAAAACAAGCAAATGAAGTTTTAGGGAGTTTGATTTATAAAGAATATAGTTAGGGGAAATTATAAAGGGAAATGGAGTTTTAATTTGCAGTATTATCAGAAAGAAAGGACGGGATGTAAGAAATAAACAAAAGGTAGTTGATTTGGATATAAATGTAGTTATGGAGGGGAGATGGGTCAGTAAAATTAATGATAAGAAAGTTAACATGAGGGTCAGAGTAAATTGTAATAAATGTTGACAGGTTGGCACCAAGGTGGGTTTTGAGTGTTCCATCATCAGATTTTCAATGAAATGGATGGTTGAAAGGTTGTGGGGTGGAGTGGTTTGAAGCTAACCCAGTAAAGTATGAATATTGGCTATTCTAATATAAACTGAGCCTTGATTGTATATATGTGTGGAGATGATAATGTGGACCAAGTGATGAGGGCTGGTTTAAGACAAAATATGTGTATTGATGGATATTTATCTTTTCGACATTGTGTGTGATCAAGTGTATCAGCAGTATGAGATAGCATGGATGGTTGAGGGTTGTGTGAAAGTCTAAATTCAAACACCCTATATACTACATATAGAAGTGAAGATATGAAGAAAGCCTGTACTGTAGAAAAAAAGCCATATTTTAAAAGAATAGTTAGCAAAGAAGAAATTGTTAAAATTGGATATTTGAATATGCAAGATGGTAGGAAACCAGAAAAATGGCTGCAAAACAAATCAGTTAAAAATGAAGCACCTGAAATATTAGCAGTAGCAGAAACACATCTAAGAGATGAAGAACCTATACTGGAAGACTTGGTATGGCAGGGTATAAATAGAAAAGAAAAAGAGTTGGTGATATAGGAATTATATCAAAAAATGTTTAAATGTTAAATGTCAAGAACATTTATGGTTTGAGATAATGATAGGAAGACAAGAATGGATGGTGGCTATAGTATATACAACCACTAAAGATAGTCAAACTATAATGGAGTGAAACAGTACCATATGTGAATGGTTAGTTAAGGATATATATACAGTTTCAAAAAATGGAGTAGATAATATAATGATGGCTATAGAGAATATGAATATCATATTGAAGAAATTGATGAGTTAGATAACAAGAATTGACAGCTTTTGAAGAATTTTTGTTAGAGAGTGAATTTCAGCATTGAAAATTCGTCAAATATTTATCAGGGGGAGTACATATGGTCTAAAATAATACATTTCATACAATAGATTATGTATTTCTAGAGAAAGTGGGATTAAATAAAGTATGGAAAACTAAAGTGTTTGATAATGAAGAGAGACTTATGTAATAGTGATCATAATCTCTTTATAATAGAAATGGTTAATAATGTGATGGGAAATATTAATAAAAGTAGAAAGAGTAGTGAAAGAAAGGGAAGGATAATAAAATGATAAGAATAAGATAGAAGAATATATAATAAAAGTTGAAGAAAGCACGGAAGAATTGATTGGGGGTGGATATAAGGACTGGTGTGGTGAAGTACTAAAAGTGACAAATGTGGTTTTTGGTGAGAATATTCAGAAATAATAAAAAAATAAAAAGTGAGAGTTAGTAAAAGTGTAAAAGATAGGGGAAAAACATGCAGAGAATATAAGTGTGCTATTAAGAACAATGATGGTTAAAAAGTAGCTAATGTTAAGTGAGAAAAGTATATAGAAAAAAGTTAGCCAAAATACATAATTATAGAGAGAAAATTAAATTAAAATAATATATAAATAAAAGTGGAAAAGATGGGAATATTTTTTTTTTGGAAATACATTAAAAGAAGGAATGTAGGGAAGAGAGAGATAGCATTACTAGGTGATGAGGGAATAGAGAGTAACTCTAGAGAAGAATTAGAAACAATCTTAAGTAAGTATGTAATAGATATAGAAAAGATGCTTGATGTGAATGTCAGAGTGGTAATAAACATAAAAAAACATATAGTAATGGAAATATTAGATTTACAGAAAGTGAAATGATTGAGTTAAGGAAGAAATTGAAAAGTGGAAAGGCAAAAGATTTCAATGGATGGTTAGCAGCGATAATGATGAATTTAAAAGATATGGCAAAAGTAAACCTATTATCATGTTTTAATAAGATGATACAAAAGAGAGATTTTCCCAATAGTTGGAGTAATACAAGAGTAAGGCTACTATTCAATAGAAAAGCATAAGGATCATAGAAAGTTAAGTAATTATACACTGATAACAGCAACATTAGTGTTATAAAATGATTTTGCATATATATATATATATATATATATATATATATATATATATATATATATATATATATATATATATGGTTATTGTAAGAATCCCACAATGGATGGAAGAAAATAATATAGTGGTAGAAATGCAGATTGGATAGGTGTGTAGGAGATAGTTTATTTGCAGTTACTCAACTTATAAATATGAGTAGAAATACAGGTAGATATTTATATATAGTTCTTATAGATATAGAAAAGGCATGTAATAGAGTAAATAAAAATAGATTATGGGTATGTTTAATAAATTTTTGAATAGATTGAGCTTTAGTTGATCTTATTAAGAGATTGTATGAAAATAATTACTATACTTATCAATGAGTGAGTATAGAATCAGTCAGTTAAAAATGGAATGAGACTAAGGCAAGAATGCCCTAAGACATCTAGTTTGTTTTTATTCTATTTTAGAGAAATGGAGAGAACAATGGAAAGACTAAAAACAGGGGTAAAGGTATTATTAATAGATGGCACTGGAATATATACATCATTGGCCTTTTATTTGCAAATGATGTCTTCTTGTGCACAGAAAAAAAAGGAAGATATGGAAATCATGCTAAGAATATACACAAGGGTGGCTAAAGAGATGGGGATTAAATTTAGTGAAGAAAAAATCAAAAATAAATATAATTAATACTGAGGAAAGAGAAATCAATGATTTTTTTTATTGGGGATATAAAGTTAAATGCAGTAAATAGGTTTAACTATTTAATCAATGTGCATTTAAATAAATTTATAATTACAACTTTTAATTATCATAATAGATTTTTAACTATAAGATTATTCCATTGACTCATTGTAAATGGAAAGATTTCATGAGTATTGATGTGTAATAAGAAATGTGGACTTAATCAGGGAACTATTGAATAGCTTCACATTCTCAGGTCTAACCACTTCAGCTTCACCTATTTATATAGAAAGTAGGTTGAAGTAAAGAAGGATTCCCCTCTTTTCTTTCAAAATGTAATCTTGTGGTTAAGACCTGTAGATGTCCCTACTATTGCATTTTTACATGCATATTCTTGAGGTTACAGCCTTAGTAAATATTACTTAAATAATCAGAAAAATTGCTTCAAAAAATGGGAGAAAAAATTGATAAATAAGCAAAGAAAAGGAGTCATAAAGAAATTAACAGTATTTTCATATAATAAATATGATATAGCTAGAATTGTACAGGAGGGAGTGACAGTAGCAATGTTAACATAGGTTAAGGATGCATTATGAATAAATAAAGGAGTGTTAGATTACTTAGAATTTCTAAGTATAAAGAGAAGTGTGAAGACATGCATTAGCTGCAGCTGTGTGAATAGCAAAGGAGGCAATTCAATGAGAAATGACATGTATTTATATAAGAAATGCAAAAATCAAAATGAAAATATTCAGTAGATTGCAGTTTATGGATAATAAAAGAATATCCAAAATAGTATTTTATTGGATTATAAGTAAAGCAACAGGATGAGTGAGAAAGGTGGTACAGTATGCAGAAGATTTGGATAAAGAATTTATATCAGTATACTAATACAAAAGGTAGGATAATTGTGTTAGGAGAATTGTTGAGTATAATAGTTGCAAAAAATGAGATAGAAAAATAGATGTATTAATAAAGAATAGGAAGTGGGAGAATAGAGAACAAGTATGGAGAGTAAAAACAGTTTAAATATTTATAGAGGTAAACAGAATATTGGGTGCAAGTTAATTTATAATAATAGCAAGGTCTGTAATTTACTGTTTAAGGCTCTTTCAGGATTTTTAGCAACAAGGGAATATACACATAAATGAAAAAATATGGGTGATTTAGTTTGAAAGTTATGTAACGAAGGCATAGAAAATATTAGGCAACTGTTAATTGAATGTAAATGCTTGCAAGTAAAAAAGGCACAATTAATGAAGTTGTGGGAAAATAAATATAAACCAAACTAATTAGATAGAAGATGTGATCATGGTTTTTTATGCTGGGTTTGAAAAACAATAAGGGGGATTTAGATATAAAGGTCATGCAGTTGTCAAAGATTATTGTGGAAATGGATGGACCAGGATAGAGAAAAATATGGGCAAAACTTAGGTTGGGGAATGGAAAGGGGAAAATAAATTGGCTAACAGGTTTTTCTGGGCATGGTATATGAGAGATTCCTGACTCAGAAAAATGATAACTCACAGTGCATCTCTTGTCATCTTATTAAATAGGATATGAATTAATATTCATATATTTATTACGAAAATAATATTCCTCAGGAGTTTATCAGAGCTAAGGGTATCCGTATAATGTAAGCTCCAAAACTTGCTAATTAACTACTGCATCAAACCATACAGAATACATATTAGTACTTTTTATTGGTCATTCATTAGACTACAGATTATCCACTTAATTAATAATATTGCTGTAGTGTAATTTTTACTACATCACTCTCACTCTAGATAGGGATTGTTTGATATATGTTTTTAACTCCTTGTAGAGAAACAAAAAAAAACAAATTTAATTTTAATTATATATATATATATATATATATATATATATATATATAATGTAAGCTCCAAAACTTGCTAATTAACTATATAAATTCTGCTAAGTTATTTTTTGTTCATAAAATCATAATCGAATATTTTATTGTAATGGAATTTATAAGAAGGTAGAGCACCAGATATGATAAAGCACACCAACGATTTATTTACTATAATTCCAAAGTTCATCCGTCTAACACTGCATAAAATAAAAACTTTTATTTGAATTTTTGGCCGGCTCAGTATATTAGTAACTTCAAGAGTCTTGAGAAAATCTTATAAAGAATCATCTCATAAAAGCAATAAAGTAGTCTGTTAAAAAAATACTGTTTTTGTGACCTTTTTTAACAAAATCTAGATATCAGTTTCACAATATCTAAGAAAAAATAATTGTTTACTTCAGATATTTGAAACATTATAGTTACTGAAAGTTTTTATATTGTTTTTTTTTTTTGTTTATGTTATTGTACATTATTTATATTGATGAATATTTAATGGTTAATAATATTTATAATATCATATTTGGTGGAAACTAGTACTTTTATATAGAAATCTTAACAATTTTAACTTGAAGGTATATGTGATGCCACATTGGAAATAGACATTGTCCATAACTTTACTGTGGATTTTATTGTTTTTTAACTGGAAAGTCAAATTTTAATATTTCTAAATAAAATTTACATTTTAGGATTTGTGAGTTTAATAAAATTTATATAAACCACAGATTTTCAAAATGAAATAACTGTTTTTTCAATAAATAAATTTTTATATTGAAGGCTAAAAGGAAATTCTTTGCATTTATAACTTTATGGTTACTGTGGTTTTTTTTTTTATATTTTCAAATTGATAATTAACTTTAAGATTAATTTTACTATATACACTTATATATTAATAAAATTTCACTAAAACATTAAGATCTGATAAAGAAATAATATGAAAAAATAAAAGAGTAAAATTACTTATTATTGAAACATTAAAATAATTTTTATTTTTAAAAATACCCTTTTTTTGACAAACAACACAACTTTATCAAAAGAAATATATATTATTTTTTATCCAGTTTTTGAAAAATCATTGAAGAATATTTTAACACATTTAGTATAACCATGTTTTATGCTTTGTTAAACATTTTTTTAAATATTAATAATTTCAGATGATTTTTTTATTTTTTTTGTATTTTTTATAACATTTTGAAAAATTTAATTAAATTGAATGTAAAATAAATCACCAATATATATATATATATATGCCATATTATTATTACTATTTGCGGGATATTCCGTGTAGTGAAAAAGCTAAATGCTGACATTTCAGTACAATATCAAGTACCTTCCTCAGAGCGTCCTCTTTCTCAAATCATAAGAATGCATGTGAGAAAGAGGACGCTCTGAGGAAGGTACTTGATATTGTACTGAAACGTCAGCATTTAGCTTTTTCACTACATGGAATATCCTGCAAATAGTAATAATAATATGACATCTTTTATCCGTGAAAATATTAGAATTAACACACACACACACATATATATATATATATATATATCAAAACTACCCCAAATCTAAAATTAAACCAGACCAGCATAAAAATAATATTAAAACACAACCTAAGGTTTCACTGCTACAAGCAGACTTCTCAAGTGTAAAGAACTACAAAAAAAACCACACATTATATATACTATTAAAAACTACCCACAAATCCATTCACTTCCCATCCACCCTTAATATTAAAAGAACTCTTAAATAAGTTAATTGCTTCAGAATAATAAATTTTCAATAATAAAGACTCTTTAATTCTTCTTTTGATTTCATTTCTCTCAAAGAAGACAACCTTAGCTTCATCAAAATCAATAGTGTGGCCTGTATCTTTTTCATGGACATACAAAGCAGAACTAAGATATCTATTTTTAACTCTACTTTTATGAACCTTTATTCTTTCATTTAAACTCAAACTACTCTGACCTATGTAAACCTTCTTACAAAATAAACAAGGAATAAAATATACCACACCAGGAATAGTCTTTCTATCAAAAACTTCTTTTGTATTATTTAATAAATTATTCAATGTAACACGCCTTTTCCAAGCAATTTTCTTATTTCCAAACAATTTACTATTTCTACACACAATTTTATAAGAAGACAATTTAAATGGCAAAGAAATAAAATCATATTTTTCTTTAACCTTTACATCCTTACAAATATTACTATTAAATAAAATACTTTTAACAAATTTATCAGAGTATCCAACACTCAAATAATCTTTATAAAATTGATATTTCTGAAACAAACTACCCCACTAGAATTATTTAATTTAATATTCCTATGACAATAATTCCTTAAAGCAGCTACTTTATGAGATACAGACTGATAGCTATCAGGTTTAATTATAGATCTTAATTCTTTACTTTTAACTAAATGACTGCACAATAAACAATTAGTTTTTATATTTTTATTCACCAAAAGATCTAAAAATTTTAACTTACCAAAATCTAACCCCCCTCCTTTTAACACAAATTTTATAGAAGGATCAAAACAATTAAACTCATTTACAAATTCCTTCAATTTATCATCCTTAACTACAAATAAACAATCATCAACATATCTGACAAATAATTTTACATATAAACAATTATTTTTAATAATAATTTCCTCTTCCATAAAACTAATATAAACTGAACATACTAAAGGAGAAATAATATAACCTATTATCCACCCTTCCTTAATCTTATAAAAATTACCTTTATAAGTAAAATGCATAGAATCTTCCAATAACAAAAGCAAATCTTTAATTACCTTAATTTTATTTTTTGATAAAGAACTTTTCTTAATCAATACAGACAAAAGAACATCAATACCGCTTAACCTATTAACAGACTGATACATATTTTCAATATCTAAACTTCCAAATACCCAATTACTTTCCATTTTAAAATTATTAATCTTATCAAAAGCCTCAAAAAAAGAAGAAACTGTGTACTGACCAAAATCAACAAATTGTTTTAAAAAATTATTCAAGAATCTACAAATACCCTCTACAACACTACCTGTAAAATCAAAAATAAATCTTAAAGGAAAACCATCTTTATGAGTTTTGATATTCACAAACATCTTAGCTGATGTAAAATCATTAGGATAGCATTTTAAATAATGTACTCTATTAAAAATTTTTAAATTAACCATTTTCTTCATAATATCTATCAATTTTCTTTTAATCAAATTACCTGGATTTTTATCTAACAACATATATTTACCATTATTTAATTCTCTATCCATTTTCTCTTTGAAATCATCTCCTTTCATAATAACAAACCTACCAGCTTTGTCTTCACGAGAAATGATTACATCATTAGTAATTAACCTATTTTTAAGATGTTTAATCTCAGCAGGATTAATAACAAATTTTTCTTTCCTTTTTAAACTTTTATTCAAAATCGATTGAATACCAACTTTCTGCTCATCACTCAAATTACTAGATTCAATAGACGAAATTGTATCAAAAACTATATTTTTTGAATGAAATGGAACAAAATTAGAGCCTTTACCAAGAATATCTAATTCTCTATCATTTAACTTCAAATCCGTAAGATTAACAACTCTATCCTCAGAAACCTTATTCTCATACCCTTTATCACTACAATAAACTTTATTAACTTTCCCAAACAACCACTTTAATTTTCTTTCATATTTTTTTACAATAGAAATTTGACCTATTCTGTCTAAATTGTCTCATAAAAAAATTCAAAATTGAATAATTAAATCTTGCCTCCTTTCTAAATAATATCTATTCCTTTTATATAGATAAATAAATTTATAAAACCTTACAAAAGTATCTTTTAAAAAACTATTCAATATATATGTTTGTAACTTAAAAACTAAATTTTTATTTTGAATCAACTTTTTATTTCTACTAAAATTAATAACACAACACCTAGGAAAAACACTAAATTCCCTACATTTTTTAAGAAAATAAATCTGCCAACGTAAAGACTTTATCTTATCACTCAATTTAGACAAATTTTTAATAGAGTAGATTATTTAAAATGCTATCCTAATGATTTTACATCAGCTAAGATGTTTGTGAATATTAAAACTCATAAAGATGGTTTTCCTTTAGGATTTATTTTTGATTTTACAGGTAGTGTTGTAGAGGGTATTTCTAGATTCTTGAATAATTTTTTAAAATAATTTGTTGATTTTGGTCAGTACACAGTTTCTTCTTCTTTTGAGGCTTTTGATAAGATTAATAATTTTAAAATGGAAAGTAATTGGGTATTTGGAAGTTTAGATATTGAAAATATGTATCAGTTTGTTAATAGGTTAAGCAGTATTGATGTTCTTTTGTCTGTATTGATTAAGAAAAGTTCTTTATCAAAAAATAAAATTAAGGTAATTAAAGATTTGCTTTTGTTATTGGAAGATTCTATGCATTTTACTTATAGAGGTAATTTTTATAAGATTAAGGAAGGGTGGATAATAGGTTATATTATTTCTCCTTTAGTATGTTCAGTTTTTATTAGTTTTATGGAAGAGGAAATTATTATTAAAAATAATTGTTTATATGTAAAATTATTTGTCAGATATGTTGATGATTGTTTATTTGTAGTTGAGAATGATAAATTGAAGGAATTTGTAAATGAGTTTAATTGTTTTGATCCTTCTATAAAATTTGTGTTAGAAGGAGGGGGGTTAGATTTTGGTAAGTTAAAATTTTTAGATATTTTGGTGATTAAAAATATAAAAACTAATTGTTTATCGTGCAGTCATTTAGTTAAAAGTAAAGAATTAAGATCTATAATTAAACCTGATAGCTATCAGTCTGTATCTCATAAAGTAGCTGCTTTAAGGAATTATTGTCATAGGAATATTAAATTAAATAATTCTAGTGGGGTAGCTTTGTTTCAGAAATATCAATTTTATAAAGATTATTTGAGTGTTGGATACTCTGATAAATTTGTTAAAAGTATTTTATTTAATAGTAATATTTGTAAGGATGTAAAGGTTAAAGAAAAATATGATTTTATTTCTTTGCCATTTAAATTGTCTTCTTATAAAATCGTGTGTAGAAATAGTAAATTGTTTAAGAAATAAGAAAATTGCTTGGAAAAGGGGTGTTACATTGAATAATTTATTAAATAATACAAAAGAAGTTTTTGATAGAAAGACTATTCCTGGTGTGGTATATTTTATTCCTTGTTTATTTTGTAAGAAGGTTTACATAGGTCAGAGTAGTTTGAGTTTAAATGAAAGAATAAAGGTTCATAAAAGTAGAGTTAAAAATAGATATCTTAGTTCTGCTTTGTATGTCCATGAAAAAGATACAGGCCATACTATTGATTTTGATGAAGCTAAGGTTGTCTTCTTTGAGAGAAATGAAATCAAAAGAAGAATTAAAAAGTCTTTATTATTGAAAATTTATTATTCTGAAGCAATTAACTTATTTAAGAGTTCTTTTAATATTAAGGGTGAATGGGAAGTGAATGGATTTGTGGGTAGTTTTTAATAGTATATATAATGTGTGGTTTTTTTGTAGTTCTTTACACGTGAGAAGTCTGCTTGTAGCAGTGAAACCTTAGGTTGTGTTTTAATATTATTTTTATGCTGGTCTGGTTTAATTTTAGATTTGGGGTAGTTTTGATTTTATATTGACTAGTTTAGCTTTATGCTTGTAATGTGTGTATATATATATATATATATATATATATATTACATATATATATATATATATATATATATATATATATATCATATATATATATATATATATGAGGCAATATTATATATATATATATAATGTCCTTTAATTAAAACAAAATTGTAATTATAATAAAAATAATAAATTTAATGATTTACAAATGATTATAAACAATCCTTAAATCCACAGAAGTACTTTCATTTAATTTCTTAAACCTGCCTCAACTATCATTAAATTAAAAAAAATCAAAACAGAAGCAAACATCATCAATTCAAATTCCACAAATTTCATATTTTAATGTTAGCAGCTTGTCTATTTATTAAATGCATTGTATTTCTATTTATAAAAATTGCCTCCTTCCATTTTTTTGATCATGAAAAACATGTAAATATAAATTTAAATTTTATTTTGAAAATGTGAAAACCCTTCACAATTTGTACAGATAGTTAGGTAGGGTTGGATAAGTAGCTATATTAAAAGGATTTTGAATTTAGCTTATTTTATTGCATATAATTTTTATATTATAGATAGTAGGATTACAAACTGAGTAAATAGGAGCTTATAAAGATATATTAGATAGTATGAACTTATTTTGAAATGAATTAAATAAGAAAATGATACAATAAATTGTTTAAAAGTTAGTATTAATTTTGCTTTATTATATTTAAAAATGCTATAGAGATAGAATAGCTCAATTACGATAATAAAGATTTTATATTATATGTTTAAAGTAATTATTTTTGTTTAAAATATTATTTAAATGATAGTTTAATTAATATTAGTTTAAAATGTGCTGAAAGTATCACATGAATATGTGAGCCTTCAAAAGTTAGGGAAAGAAAACATTAATTTTTACTTGTTAACAAAAATTGGATATATAATAAATTATAACAAATATTAAGTCTAAAGATAATATTAAAAAAGTAATAATTGAAATTATTATTATTCTATTTAGGTATAATATTTTATTTTTAAATCAATTTTAGGTCATTAAAATATTAAAAATTGTTTTAACAATGATATTTGATTTTTTTAGATATAAATATTTAATATTTAAAGTATTGAATAATTTGATAATATTTAATAATCAATGACTCATAATTTTAAAACTTAATTTTAAAAAATGATATTGATGTAGTCATGTAAATTATCAGATTTTTACAAGAATTATTGACAAATGAAATTATTGGATTAAGGCTAGTATAAAATCAGAGATTGAAGCCTGTCTAGGCAGTGATTTACAGATTAAGGTTCAGTAATTTTGAGATTAAATGATTGAGATTCAGATTAAAACACTGATTTAAATTTTAAAGTTGAATTTAATTTGAATGTTATAACTATTATTTTGTATATTATAACAATAGTAAATTCTTTTAAATTATTATTACTGTTTTTATTTAAAAGGGTTTTAAAAATATAATTGAAATATCTATTTAAAATAATGGGTCACTAAAACACCAAATTTTTCTATCAGACTATTCTTTTTGAAACTTAGCTTAGGACCACATTAATTCTATGGAAAATAGTAGTTGTTACTTAAATATTGGGACAATGAACAACAAATTCCAAAGAATATACTACAACTACAACAGAGATGATTTATGTAAGAACTTTGAAATTTTTATGAATAGTATGCTTGAAGGGAGTGAATATGTACTTGCAACAATTTTATCATATTACAATGAAACTAATTATTAAAGTCAATTAAAAGAAATTGGATATTTATTAAAAATCATTATCATAGCATTAAATTTGAAAGAAAAAAAAAGTGTTAAGATTCTGGATCTAAGTATAAAATCTGAACATAAATATTTTTATGGTAAGATAGAATGACTGTCTATAATATAATTGATAATATTTTACATTTAATTTGTCTTTAATGTAATTTAAATGGACTCACATTTAAGATCAATATATTTAAAGACATGTTGAACAAGATGACTTTTAAAAATCTTTTATGCTTTTAAAAGGACTTGTTATTGATGAAATCAATAAATAAGCTATACACTCTAAAATGATTTATCTGAAATAAATGATTATAATATGTTTTTAAAAGATTGAAATTATATCCGTTAATAAATGCTTTAACTAATATAGCTGTCATTTACCTGTCAAAATATGTAATGAAAAGATAAATGTTTTAAAATTATAAAAATTGTAAATCTTTTAAAGAAAGAAATATTTATTTTAATTTATAAACTACATGTCCACTGATATACATATTAGTAAATAATTTATATTATATAATGTTTTCATTAATGTTTTTAACTGGTGGTGATACAAATATTATTGGTGCTACATTTATTGCAATATATCTACCATATATAATGGCGAAAATTAATAGAGAGTATGTACATATGAAAAACAAATATTTTTTACATAAAATGAATCCTTGAATTATTATATTATGAAGATATTACATGCTTGGTTAAAATTTTTCAGAAAGGACTGAAATAAACATTTTATTTTTGGGATGGTTAATATTCTTCTTGAATTTTATATTAATACTTGTACATTATTTTTAATGGTACTGAGATAAAAGTATGATTGTTCACAAAGCTTTCCACCCATAACTAGGCAATGGGGAAAGATTCATTACAAGCAGGAGGAGAGAAAAATTTTTTTGTAACTTTATTATTTTTTTCTTATTATAAGTCTAAGGTTAATATGTAAAATATTACATTTTTTTTTCTTTTAAAACTAACCTTTTGTTATTATATTTTAAAAATTGAAACATTCAAATAAATAATAAAAATATTTTATTGCTGCAATATATTTAAAAAATTAGGCCAAAATGTGTTTTTGATAAATTATACCTATAAAAGAAAAATTTGCTATAATAATTAAAACATGCTAATGTTATGAAAAGTATTTAAAATCTTTTGTACTTCCAAGGAAACTTCAGTAAAATCTTCATCTGGTATTATATTATTTTAAATGTCAACGATTAAGTTTTATTATGATTTATATATCAAAAAAATTATTTTGTTTCTAACAATTTTCATTTGCTTAGCTAAATATTGTATTATATTTCATAACTAAATTGTGAAAATTGACTCAAAATTTTAAAATCTAATTTTAAAAGTATTTGTACTGTTGCATTGAAAAACCTTAATACATATTTCAAAATACCCACCACTTTTAACTAAGTGAAAGTAATTTCTTTTTGTTTCATGTGCATGATTTTTTGTAAACTTTACAAGGGTTTAAAATTATCAGTACATCTATCATATTAAGGTATTATATAGACTCATTACTATATTAATCTACTAATTCAGTTTGATAAAAAAGTGCTATCATGGTTGTTGAATTAGAGGATATAATAACATAAAAAATAGATTGTTTTTATCATTGCTATGAAAAAAAATGTTTTTTTTCTTGTTTTTGTTTTTTTTTAATTTATACTCTTTGAGAAATCGCACAAACAATGAATCAATTATATATTGCACATATATGAAAAACAGCATAAAATTATTGTAGTCAGTATTTATTGATAAATATTCAGGGCATAACTTTGATAACAAAATGTTTTTTTTTAATATTAGCATAATTGGTCATTCATTTGTTGAGATGGCATACTGAAAATTTAGTTTAAATATGGCATACCACACTAACAATTTCTACTATATTTACAATTTTAAATTAATACTCAATATATTCTTTAAATTATAGAAACAAACATTATGAGATAAAAATTACTTTTTTATTATTTTTATTCACAGCAATTTAGAAATTTTTTTGTTACCATATATGGTATTTACGAAAAATTATTATTTGATAGCAAAGTGCATAACAATTTTAATGATGCATATTATTAAAAAGTGTCTACTATTATTATAATGACTTTTAATATTTATTGGTGCATTCTAATCTTTATACCATCAGATATAGATTTTATATCAGGAAGCAACATAAAATTTGTGTTTTTTGTCCTCTACTGAGAAATATTGCTAACATTTTTTTAAGGATTTAAATTTCATCTATATTTATTTTATAATATTTTAATTTCAAAAAAAATATTATGATGGTCTAAAAATGTGATTTTTTAAAAAGTTTATGATTATTTTTGTATTATAATTATGCGAACATTATTAAAATTCAAATATATATATATATATATATATATATATATGTATATAGATATATGTATATATATATATATATATATATATATATATATATATATATAAATTATGTATCTATTCTTTACATATTGTTAGAAATGATCTCACTCAGCATAAAATTATGAAAGAATCTTAAACTTTTAAAGTATAAATTGATAGATTTATGAGATATTAAAAATAATTCATTCAGATTTGTAAAACCACCATTAAACAAAGGAGATTTTCTTAATTTTTTAAATTGAATTGGTTTACCCTGAAATTTCATGAGGTGACAGCATTTCATTTTGATTAAATTTTAATTTTTAAAATAATTATGAAAATCAAATGTAATTTTTTAAAATTTATTTAATTTTAAAATGAAAATATATATGAAATGAGGTCAAATTTATTATATTATGATAAATAATAATGGTCTAATATTAAAATGAAATTTGAAAGCTTAGATCTAGTGAGAACAAAGAAATCTGTCAGAATGTTAGTGGAGTGCAGGAGGATTAAATGCAAATGATTTTCAACTGTCATAATTATAAAAAAAATAATTTTCCATTGAAATTAATCTAAATTGATTGTTTTCATTAAAATTTTATATTACAGATTTTAGACTCAATGAAAATTTAATTTTACTTACAACCTAAATTTAAAATGTGATGTTAAAAATGTTTAATTTTTTTGCCAAAAATAGTGTTCTTCTGTAATTTCCTTTAAATTTAGATAATGTATGATCTTATTTTATAAAATGTAGGATTAGCCATATTCAGTAGTTTGATTTATAGTTATTTTTATACAATATTATTGAAAGAAACTATTTGGAAAGTTGTCTAAGACTATTCGAATTATGTTGAAAATAGCTGCAAACATTTTTCTTAAAAATATTATTCAATTGTGGAATGTTTTGCTATGATTGAGAAATATAGGTCTCACAATAAACTTCTGCAAATATAATTAAATATTAATACTGTTAGATATGAATGCAATTTTTGAAGTAGCTTAATATTTTTTCACCTATTTCATCATTAAATATCAAATGATACTCACAGAATGTTTATAAAATCTAAATAGTAGGTCAGAATTCAATATGTAATTTCATTATTTAAGATATACTTTGAAGCAATAAATTTTAAATAATATTAGACTGAAAAATCTTTCCAACAATAAAAAAAAACAATAACAGTAGATGTGCTTTCTGTAAATTTTCAACATTTTTTTCTATTTTTATCAATAAAGCTTGCTGAATTTGATATTTGTAGGGATTACAAAAATAACATTAAAGGAGTTGAGAATCATTCATGATGATTGTTCATATGTATCTCAGAAATAAAAATGAAGATATTCTAGCTTAGACAAGCAGACAATATAACATATCATAGCTAATGATTATGTAATGTTTATACGCATTAACTGGAGCAGAAAAGAATTATTGTATCAGAAGCAATATCTAATTTTAGATTTTAAAAATACATATTTATTATCTCAACGCATTTTAGATAAAAAAAAATATGTATGGACTAATAAGATATATAAAATGAAAACAGTTTTTAAGAAGCTAAATGGCTGTTAATGAAGAAAATATGCAACATTCATTACATAATGTTACAAGAATGATAGCAAGTTGTTAGTACTTTTTATCATTTTTAAATTGTTATTTTATGTTTATAGTTAATTTAATAGAAAAGTATAATTTTTAACAATAAATAGTAAATTTAAAACATTTTTAAAATTGGTATCTCTTGTTAAATGCTATCAAAGTGATTTATTAAATTAAAATCCAATTGAGTACATAGTGACGTTTATGTAATGATTATTTTATATATGTGTATATTTGTGGAGTTTTTGATAAAACAAATAAAACATTTTTATTATAAATGTGTAAGAATTTAAATGAAATATTAACTTCAAGAAAAATACTATGAAACCGATTTCTTTTCCTAAAATACTATTAATTCAAGAACAATTATTACAATTAATTCTATTTTTTTTAAATGTATAAAAAATATATATTACTATTATTTTTATTTAAACAACGTTTATCTAAAATAAGTTAGATTTATAATTTTATATTTTATTTAGAAATATGTATGCAGAAGATTGTTCGTTTTATAAATTATTGCATATTATCTTACAACATGGTCTGCTTAATATAATTTTTATTTAACAAGTAATTGCCGTTATTATTGAAATATTGTTTTCTAAAAATCAAAAATATTGCTAGCCCTTTGATAATTATTGAACATTTCAAAATATTAATTATAAATTTAAAAAGAGTTTCTTTGTTGAGACAGAATTTTAATATATGATAAAGCTTGTGATTTCTGGTTAAATTAAACCGTATACTAAATCATTCTGAATGACAAAAAATATTTTAAAAGTATCTAAATTAATTTTATATATGGGTGTGGGTTTTTAATTTGTATTTGATTAATAATATAATTAAAATTCTACCAGTAACTAATTTCGTTAAAGTATATGTAAAAAAAAAAAATAAATAGAAAACTAAAATTTAATAAATAAAACATATGGTTTTATCAAAAAAAGCATAAAATTAAGAAAACATATTATTGAAGTAAAAAAAAAAATAGTAATTCATCCAATCGTTTCAGTTCAGGGTTTTATTTCACTTTTGGAATGAAACGGCTAGGGATAGCCAGATCACAATCAATAAAAGCGCGTGACATTAAAATCATCACTATTAGGTAACATGACAGAAATTAAGAATCACCCTATCAGTGAGACATAGTCCTAATAAATCTCTGAAAACTCACAATCCTCTCTAAAACTGGGTAAGGATAATCAAATATGACTAGTTAAACGAATGTTTTATGACTTAATTGCATAATATACTTTTTTCTGAATTACTACTGTCTACATATTATATCATTATAAATATATAAAACAGTCGCATCTAAAAATTTCTATAATGTCTCTACAAAAATAGTTTATGTGTATATATTTTTAAAATACATCACAATCAATGTAAACGAAAATATTTGAATAAAATTTCATAAGCAATCTGAAAAAATTCTTAAAATAAAACAATACAACAGTCTGTAGAAAGAAACTTAAATGATAACAAAAACGATCTGGAAAAAAAATCTTAAAGTAAAACAACAATAATAATATGGAAACAGAATTTTACAATATAACATCTCAAACAAGCTGTAAAAAGGACTCTTAAAATAAATATCATAAACAGCATGAAGAAAAAATCTCACGACAAAGCAATCTAGAAAATACTCTTGAAATGGAATTTAATAAGCTTCACAAAGGAATTTGACGCAAAATTATTAAAATGATGCATCAAAAGTACGATGAAGAAAGTTAATAAATTAAAAATAATCTATTAAAGATAAATAAATAAAATTTGGCTACTATATTTCAATAAATTTATTGTAAAACTTGGCATTTAATAACATTTGTTTATTTTATCTTTCTTATTATGTTGCAATTTCAAATATTTAATTAATTTAACTAAAATATAATTTGTTTATTATCACTATTTCTAATTATTGAATAAATGACTTGATGATTATGATTATAAATTCATGGATCATAAATCTAATCATCTGTTATATAATATAGTTAGCATAAAAGTATCATAAATTTTACAGAATTTTATTAAGGTTTTATACAGGTCAATATATTTCTCTTAATTATGTATATTGATGGTTACATTTTGTACACAAAATTCTTTATAATTTTACTATAAAAATTTTTATAATCAAAATTAATTTTATATATTTCTTTTTTACTAAATGAAATTTATATATTACAAAAAATATCAATACCCATTATTGTATAAGATGCTCACATTTGATATATAGATGATATTTATTATCTTATACTTATATGAGCTTGATTGTAGACTATCATAATGTGAAGACATACTTTTGAATTGTCTTCTTATAGATATACTCGTTAGCATTAATTATAACAATAAACAGAAATCGCAAATTATTATTCTCACAAAAACTAACAAAGGTATAATAAAATAGATTATAATTATCAATAAAGCAAGTTATATATAACATGATATTGCTTTCATAAGCTTGTATTTAAGTTATATATGACTTGCTTTATTGATAATTATAATTTTACTGCTGAGTCTGTTAATATATGGTAGATCTGAATTTGGTTCAGTCCCATATAACTATTGAAATTAGATAGCTGGAGTAAAAGACATATTCATTTCTGAAAACTTTAGAGTTTCTACTTAAATATTACATATGGAATAAATGCTGGGTTTTGAGTTAATATTTTGGATCTAGTGTCTGAAAATTCTAGCTCCTCACTGAGGTGAGTCATAATCTTGAAACCAATTGATCTGGGGATGGGAGTTTTTCGGCTAGAGATTTTAAATATTTTCTCTTACCACCCTTATTAATTAAAAATTTGTTTAAGCTGTTGGTATTCTGTCTGTATGTAATAAAATAGATTGTATTCTTATTAAAATTGTCTAGTTGATAGGATTGATGGTCATTTAAAAACCACTAATGGATTGTTGTTTATATTGTTAGTATGAAAAGAAAGATGATACATCACTTTTCACTTTATTAACAAACCATTAGGTAATTCTTGGTGAATATAGTATTATATTCATTGTGGCAGCCCAAATAATAGGATAAGCATTATCCTATGTTGTATAAAAAACTTGAATGCTTACCATAAAGAGAATAGGTGATTAAATAATGTCATAATATTTAAATATAAAAACAAATAGGAGAAGCAATACCAACATAATAAAGAAAATAAAAATATTTTATATAAAACTAAATAGTGATAAATACATAAAATTAATGATAAGTTAATTAAACTTATCAATCATAGTTAACATAAATAAGCAAATATATTTTGTAAAAGAATTTCAAACTAAAATTTATAAATAAGCTTTATTAGTAAATAAACAATTAGGTTTCATTTCGAAGATAATATAATTAAAAAAATAATAATATTCAGTCAAAATATAAGATGTAATAATTTGTTCAGTTTATATTATTTTGAGAAGAGAGAAATAATTATAATTAGACAAAATTTTGAGTTATCCAGTAGTCCTGACATCAAAGTCACTGACCAATTGGATAAAAAATTATTGGAGAAGCCTTGCAATAAGGTAAAGTTTTTATAAACTCTGAATATCAGAAAATTAATTATATTATGTAAAGTTACTGATACTTTTATCAAGCAGCATTAACATAAAGCTGGATGAATAATTTTTTGTTGGATTAACTACATCAAATTTATTTTTCATATTCCATTGTTTCAAAATATACTAGTATAAATATCACCTTCAATTCCAATTAGAAATATCTACAGTGATTTCACAAAAAACCCTAGAGGAGTACATTATCTTAATGTACTAATAATTTTAGAGTGTTCATAATGCTGAGAATATAAATTTAGTCTTGTACAACCACTAATGTCTAATATGTTCCTATGCTAATGTCAAAAATAGTAATCAGTTACAGAATAGTATATTTAAATTAATTTCAAAGTATATTTAAATTAATTTATTGTCACTAATGTATTTATTTATTTCTTTATTTTCTCTGTTGTGTGGTAATTCATAAAATATGATTACTTTAAGGTTAATTACATATATTATTTAGTGTGTTTCTAATACTGGTTATAACAACTGGAGAAATAAGTTCATCATAAGAATTACAAATTTATGGATCATTAATCAAGTAATCTCAAAGGTTTACATGTTAATGAAACATTAATCAATTTATTTATATAATCAATACAATACCTCAATAATTCTAATGAAAAATAATTATTTATAAATTACTTTTTAAAAGAGATTTATAAAAATACCAAACGGAAGTTTAAATGTATCAAGAAGGAAACATATATAAAAAAAGTGAACACATAGTTGAATAAAAGATGGATCCATGGAAATACAAATAGTACTTAAAAATTCATGGAATATTTTGAAAGTTAAATTAGATGGATTGATGCATCGGATACACAGAGAATATTGGTAGAGAAGATTAAGAAACTTCACGGGATTAATTAATATTATGATTTAATAATTATCATCCTAAATACTAAAACCAAGGATTATTTTCTATAAATTTTACTAAATGGATTAATAATTATTTTTATTTTAAACTTTAACACTCTTGGAGGAGAACATTTTTGAAAAACTCTAGAGAAAATAATAAGCATTTTGGACTTATCAGGAACTATTGTCAAGAAAATATGTAAATATAGTTTTGATTCCTTTTATTTTGTTAACCTAGTTTAAATCTAAATTTTATATATAAGATTAGGAAAAACATAAAAACATTAATTTATTAATATTACAATTTTATAATATAACAATCTAATAATTTAGCTAAAAATATTTTAATATAAAGTGTATGGGTGTGAATTTTTTTTTATATCTGCAATGCTCAAGTGGATAAAGGAAGCCTACTGAACACGATGACTAGATAAAGGTTATTGGTAATAATAATAACTATTGATAATTTATAATGTATATTTTTTGTGTTTTCTTTAGATCATCTATGGATAGTAAGAATGAAGTGTAAAAGTTTTTTTACTTATACGTACCACATTTCATACAACATTTTAAAAAACATTATGAGATAGATTTGAAAATATGCATACGACAATTTTTTTTGATTTTTTTTATATTAGTGATATAATCCAACATAACAAATAATTATGTGATTCTTTTAAAATTTTTATGTTATGAGATAAGTAGATTGTATATGATTAGACATATAGAATAATGAAGTAAGCAGACTTTTTTTGTGGAACCGCTAGATTGTTTAACTATTAATGAATTTTATTTATTGTTTTGTAAATGCAGATAGTTATTTATCGATGTAAGATGTAGAAAAATCTTGAGAAATAATGTTGAGATAGTGGCTTGGAAGTACTATAGTTAGCAGGAAAACAAGATGATGTATTTTTAAAATAGGATATGATAAGGAATGGAAATAATATTTAGTCTTTATGTGAATATCAGCATAGTTAACAAAGCCCTATGACTGATACACATTCTATTTGGACAGTGTTTATATTTCTTTAAATATTTGATGTTCTAATAAAGCTGAAGAAATAGCTTTAACATTGTCCCTGTACTAGAGGATATTAGCAGGTAAATGTCATACCTCTTCGCACTGTGCCATGATTTTGAGATATGTTAAGAGTAATACTCTAGCTTTCTTCCTTAATCATATGCATCTGTTTTTGCTATCTTTATTTCATGTAACTGCATCGTTTAGTAAGATATGTTTAAGAGAAATGATAAATAATTTAGAACTTATGTTATGCTTTCGTTTTGTATAAGATTGGTTTATTTGCTTATAAGGAGCAGAATATTATAACTTAAAATTGAAGATCCAAAGTATCCTAAGGAAAGAAAAGAATCATAGAATATATTTTGAATACTATTTCGGAAATGAAATATAAACTTTTTTAAAATAAAGTATCTAAACAAAGATATTTTCTTTAAAGTGATAATAATTTTAAATGCTTTAGTATTATTATTTTTTAAGAGAAAAATAAGTATTGCATATTTTAAAATACAATAGTACAAAGTAAATTATGTAAACAATATGCATAATATATTTTTTGTTTATTGATTAACATACATATATTGATGATTACACTTATATCATACTAAAGTAAGGCTTAAAGAAGAATATATTATGATTAGTAAACATTGTGTGATAAATACTAAAATCTAGTATTGAATTTTGGATAATATTTTGTGTAACATCTTTGACTTTGCCAGATGAAATTTTTTTTATATTTTGAAAAGTCTATACTCATTATAAAATTTTGTTTTCTATAGAATGTTTTCTAAGTATGAATCTTTAAAAATAAGATAGTTTATAATATTAAGGATAAAATGCTGTTGCTAATAAAGTAGATAAATATATTTGTAATAAGTTAACCATAATGAGAAACCAAATAGTAACATTTTTTTAAAAATTTTGTTCTAAATCTAAATAAAGATATAATTAAAATATAAATTATTTTTTTATAACCCGGTAGATCAAACTGTAAAGTAAACAAGTTAAGGATATCCACTGTAAATAGTGTAAATAAATTGTTTTATTTATTTGTTGTTAGTAATAAACTTTGTTAAATTTTGTTATTTCAAAAATGTTGTGTCTGAGTTATTTATTTCTCCACATCGCTGCATGAAATCATGATATATGCATAATAATCGAAACAAATATATAATTTTGCACAAAAAGATAAATAGAATTATTTAAGAATTTAAATATTTTTTTATTATTCATTTAATTAAATAATTATAATTTTACATTGTTTTATTGGTCATAAATCAGTTATCACAATATTATATTAAATTATATGCTATCAGTTGCCACACACATTTTGTTTATCAGATTATCAAATGCTACCACGTATTTATTTATTATATTCATGAAGATAAAAGATTATATAAAATTATTTTATTATTTTATTATGGTAATAAAAATATAACGAAAAGCAAAGATATCCAGAATTAGTTAAACAATGAAGAATATGATTACTGTTATTTATTATTATTAGTTTCAGTGTAGTAGATTATGACATAAAATCCCTTCTCATATTTTACTACCGTAATTTAATTAACTTAGAATAAACTGTATGAACCTGAGATTATTTTATCGAGCTAGATTATTATTAAATAGAAGATTAAGAATTAATTATTAGTTTAATCTTAGTGAGTAGAAGTTATTAAAGTCATAAGAATACTATGAGTTTGTTATTTGAAATAGTAATAAAAGGGGGATAGTGTTCTTATGCCATTGAGGTAGTATCCTATGGGATATTGGCTCAATGTAATCTATTTTGTCACCTGTATTTTCACTTCAAGTCTCATGAAAATATTAAATATTTATTTAATTTATTTTTATAAACTGAACCTTATTCGTATTTTAAATTTGAGCTAGTGAAACATTTTAATTTTAATGCTGAATATTTTAGTTATTAATTATTAACTGAGATAGAACCCGTTTTATTTCATATCATATATTATCTGGAAGTTAGGATGCACGAGTTTACAGGTTAGAATATATATATATATATATATATATATATGGGAGTATAGGTATATAATATATATATATATATATATATATATATTATAACCTACACTCCCAACACCATTCATATACATTATATGAATAAATGCCAGGGTGCCAGTTCTATTAATGAATAAAACAATATGACAACATATCTTATACAAAATTATTACTGAGATTCTTTACCTAAGTCTACATTCAGCTCAGCTCAATGGGAGGCTATATGAAGTTCATAAGATATATGATTATAAATAAATCAAAGAAAAAATATGATAAAATATTAAATATAATGTAAATCTTTTTTGTTAATTAATTGCATGATAAAGAATCACAATGTTTATTTGTACAGTCTATAGAAATACCCTTTCAACTTAATTTCTTCCTTCATCCAAGTATAACATATATCAGCTTGCTATAATTATATTACTAAACAGTTCTATGACTTGGCATATGATAATCTAAACAACTACCTTAATGCCAATCAAGGAATAAACAGTACGATCTCAGGGAACTTCAAAAACACAGTTGAATTAAATAAAATACATTGGCCCATAATTTATAATTTTAATTTATAATAAACTGTAATAAAATAAATTGACTAAATATTGTACTGTGTTTAGCAATTAGATAATGACAGAAATAGGGTATTTTAATCTCACATCATCATCTAACAAATATACTAACTTGGCCATCTTCCTTATACGTTTATGAAGTGGCAAATGTTCCTTATAATGTTTGGATTAAAAAAACAAGATTGTCAGACTCCAGCAAATTTGATATTATAACTATAAAATAATATATCTATTTTATAATAGATTTTTGAAATATGGAGTTGTGGAAATTGAAACACGAATGTATACAAGAATAACTCAAGACACAGTTTTTAATAAATAAACAAATCATTTATTATATTGAAAATTTAATTTAAGTAATTATTTACAATAAGACTGCTTGTCTTAATGATTTAAAATTCTCAAACAAACCTTGAACATCAGTTTGGGATTATCCCCATCATATTACATTATTTATACCCTTTTGAAATCAGATATTAATAACAAAACTTGAATCTTTTAACTTTGCATACCTGCTTTGCTTAAGCGTTTCATTTAAACATATCATAAACTAAATAATATATTATATTATTGGCACAATAAATATTTATGAGAGGATATTCTATTGATTAATAAAATAAATCAAACTAACATATTTGGCCATCAACAAAGCAACTTTTTCTAACTAATGAAATAATCATTTTTAATTACATTTATCTTTCACGCATAACAATGAAATCATATTCATTCTTATGGTTTGATGATTTATAATTCTGTATTAAATAAATATACTGTGTTTTAAAATATTTATTTCCCGTTTTAATTTCAATAACTCTATACTTCTATTTAAATGAATATAATGTGCTTCAAAACATTTATTTCCCATTTTAATTTCAAAAACTCTATACTTCTATTTAAATGAATATAATTTGCTTCAAAATATTTATTTCCCATTTTAATTTCAATAACTTTATACCTTTATATTCGCGACATTGTTCATATTATGCGCGTGTGTGCGTCCAAGCAACAATAATAGAAAACAATCTTTTCTACACTCTATTCATACATTAAGAAAATATTAAATAATTATTTTATTTCGGACAATGATGTAAACCATCCAACAAAATAAAACACTAATATTATATCAAAAATTAAATTTAACTATTTATCTGGCCACACATTAAATAACACAAAGCTATATTTTCATGATTATACAGACTATGCGTTCCAAGGGAAATTCATATGAGGAGCAAATAAACTCTTTACTTAACACTTCTACAATAATTCATCTAATTCTGAAATATACTGTTGGTGGGGACCTTTCCTCATCATCATGACTCTAAGAAAAATATCACTTAACTTTCAGAACTATCATTTCATAGTACGTATAATATAAACTAGGCTCTACTCATGGAAATTATTAAAATATACTAAATAAGCAAAATCTTTTATCCCTACAAATCACTATGATGGACAAATATCCAATATGATTTATTATTATTTGTTTATGTGAATTGTATAATATAATATCTTGAGAAGGTCTCAATGGAGATGAAAGATGGTTTGATAAATATTTAAATATAATTATTAATAGTTGTCTATTTCAATCTTGATTGATTATTTATTTATCCCTACAAATATTAGAAAGCATCCAGATTGATTATTTATTTATCCCTACAAATATTAGAAAGCATCCAGATTACTTTCTCTTCCTAAAGCTCTTCTACATATCAAATATTATATATATACACTTTGGCAGATAAATACATACATATAACCTACTAATCCATTAAATTCTTTAGAATACGACAACATCCGAAATTTATACATAAATTTATTCACAAACTGAACTTTATTAAGCAAATGTTATAATTGTGCAAACAGACACACATACGCAAATAAGAATATATATATAAAAAAATAATTCTAAGTTATATACTATGCGAGCAACGTGGTAATTAATAATACATTAAGGTATAACTTTTAATTCAGAATAAACTTTAAGTTACTTTTAAAATTTAATAGTTATAATTATTAGGAATGAACTTTCTTTATCATATCTAGCAAACTATTACTATTATACGTCCGTTGATTTAAAAGCCAAAATTCTCACTTTGAGATAATAAAGTATACAAAATAAATGTAAAACTCTCTCTAATAATATAATATATATATATATATTTCTTTCCTTTACCGTCATGAAAAAAAGAAAACATATTTGTATAAAATC
Source organism: Epiperipatus broadwayi (assembly GCA_028023455.1). NCBI lineage: Eukaryota > Metazoa > Onychophora > Udeonychophora > Euonychophora > Peripatidae > Epiperipatus > Epiperipatus broadwayi. The sequence continues at coordinate 38,928 of JAQFVV010006349.1, forward strand.
AATTTTGACCAACATATCCACTACTCTTGAATACGCTTTCCAAGATGATCTATGAGATTATAATAGCCCAAAATTATAAATAAAACATAATTTTAAATATACCTATCTGTCTATCATATACATTAATGATGACAAGTAATAAAGAAAAGATAAAGAAACAAAAGTTATTTGTTCTATGCTTTAAAATAAAAAGTTCACTTGAAAAGTTCTACTCTGGGTTTATGAAATGATATGGGGACAGATTCCAAACTGAATTCGAATATAAAATGAATTTCTGTAGGATAACCAAAAAAAAAATATAATCATAACTTAAATATGATCCAGCACCTCTAATGTTCATAGCATAGCTATTTGAGCTTACTAAATCACACATAAGTAATCAATTTCTCTTTTTATTATGATGAAAAAATAAGACTTTTTTAGCTACAGTTGAACAGGAATTATTTCATTCACTCTGTAGTAGTTTTAAATTAAGTAAGCAATTGTTCTTAAAATTTTCTTAAATAGCATTTGACATTTTTAATCTAGTATATGCATAGTTTTTTTTTAAATATTGCCATATAATATATCATGATTCATTGGTAATTTCACAATTAATAATACTTTATTATAGTGCATCTTTATCAAAGAGAACAGAAACACAACCACATTCACATCTTTCCATCCGATTTAAGCATGTATCTAAAGATTAGCATCCTTTGATTATTTGGGTAATTCACATTTATTTATTTCATTAAAAATACATATTATTTTTAGAAATACCAAATAAATAAATACTGTCATTTTTTCATAATGAATTTAAGAATGGCGTGATACATTAAAATACACATATCCTTTAAATTTTATATTTAACTTTTATAAAAGCAAGAAATAAAATATAGTGAAAAATTAAAATAAATTCTGTAAAATTGTTCTGCACATATTTTCAAGAGATATTATATAACACCCATAGATAATTATAAAGTTCATGCATTTTATTTTTCTTCTTAATGATAAGTAAACAAAATAATGCGAGCTTAATATTATCGATATTCATTTTTAAATATTAATAAGTATAAGGTGGTTAATTCAAACATTTAAAATTAAAGAGAGAAATGAAAAAACCGATGTACCTTCTTAAATTTTTTAGCCTTGCATTCCAATTGAAGACCTTTCCATAATGAATTTCTTATAACTTTTCCAGAAGTTTACTTCGAAGCTTTTTTAAAATTAATTTGACTTCAAGAAAAAAAATATATTTGTTACAGCAGAAAAGATAAATTTTACTGGCTGCACTTATAACAATAATGAGCAATTTTTAATCTCAACTCTCTGTTAAATAGATATCTCTTTCCCTTCATCAAAAAAGGTCATTTCCCTTCAAAAAGGTCAACTCCCACCATTTTGCACTTAAGCTCATTACATATGCAAGAAATATTTTCTTTAAAAAAAATCATTCTGATTTTTACAATTAAATCAAGACAAAAATAATAATAATAATAATAAACTTTTACAAACTTGAAAGAAATGAATATTAATTAACTGTTAAACAAAATGATGAATAGTTTATTTAATTTATAAAATAATTCACCTATCCAAATATCCATTAATTATTGAAAATAAATATATATTTTTTAAATTATTAAAGATAATTTCTGTAATTTAAATATCTTCTTGCTAAATGTACTATTGTTTAATGTTATTAAAAGATGAAAATGAAGTGAAAATGATGCAGAGTCATACATGCATGCACATACATTGTAATATAAATATTAAACTATCTTGACTAAATATAATTGAGATGGTTATTAATGTGGATAAAAGGATAAGTATCAATGAATAAGGGATTAAGAAACCAATCAAAACAATACTAAACACTATCACAAAATAACTTTGCATCTTTCTGACAAAATATATCAATTCCTATAATAAAAACCCCCTTCTTCATTGCATTAAATACTTCATTAATTATAATAATAACAATAAATACTTATAAAGTGGTTAATCAAATGCATAAGCAATCAATATCTAAGACTATAAACAATCTCCAGTAAATTTTTTAAAATTTTAAGGCTATTTCATTTTTTTAATACAATACAACTATTCAATGTAGATACAAAGTATCTCAATTCTTTGTGCCCATTCAGAAGGTTACAATATATATATATATATATATATATATATATATATATATATATATATATATATATATATATATATATATATATATATATATATATATATATATATATATATATATATATAATTTCCTTACAAGATTATTTATTATTTACAGCATATCAAAAAAAATGTAATTCTTTTAAATTCTCATACCTATAAAAATAGTTTTCAATGTTTAAAGCTTTATAAGAACATTGATTTGAAGTGAAAGAGAACCTCTTTTTATTTCAGTAAACCCAACAAAAGACTTATTAGAGAATAATGAAAAAAAGTTGTTTAGCCTCCTAAAAATTGTCAATTAATCTTTAAATGGAGTTCCCTGAATGATAGACAGTCATGGATTCAAGTTACACAAAACCTGGTAATTTTTACATTATTGTAGTGAATTTACACTTACTTTAAAGCTTAAAAAGTACCATATGATGCTGCTTTCTCTGGAATTATTTTACAAGTAAAATATCAATAATATTCCAATTTATAGTTTTAACTATGCGATGACTGGTTGTTGCTCATATTGAACAAAAGAGAGCACTTGTCAATAATTTTCACCAGTCCAATTTCTTGCTTTCTATTTTGAATAGAAAACTAAATATTTTAGAGTATTTTTTTCATATTATAAACCATTTTGATAAAATATGCTGCAAATAAAATTATTTTATAAAAATAGGTAAGATTTTAGTGAAAATTATTTACTTTTACATAAACGTAAATTGAGAAAGAAAATCAATGACATACACAACATTTTTTAATAGGTTGCAAATATTCTTTTTAGGTTCTCCACTATAAAATATTTTTATAATTATAAATAGAAATTTATTTTTGAAAAGACTTTCATTCAGTTTTATATTCTGACAAATTATAAATTTGCTTTTTACAAATGAAACTAAAAGGAATATAATATTAAAATATAAATATATTTTTACAGCTGATTCTGTAAGTGAGCAATAAAAAGTTTGATGAATAAATGTTCATCACTGAGAAAAAAAAGTTTAGAGTTTTATCTTACTTGAAAAAGCAGAATTTTTTATGAGAAAAAAGTTGATAGTCATTGATAGATTCCTGGCAACAATAAAATTAAAAGTTATCTCTGTTTATATGAGTATAATAGCTCTATTAACATTATTAATCAAACTAAAAATCCATGAAAAATATAATTCAATATATATAATATCATGAATGGAAATACTTGCAAAAAATGAAGAGACAATTTTTGTATACTAAATAAATTAAAATCATTAATATTATTAATCACTATAAATTATAAAATAAACAGTTTGATATTTATTAATTTTTGTTTTGATTATGATATATTCTTTGTAGTGTCATTAAACAAAAGAACATTGGGAAAATCATAAAATGTGATAAATTTTAGCAAATTAAAAAAATAATTCATTTGTTAATTATAATAATAATAAATCCATGGAACTATTAATTCATATTCATTACATATTTTCTTAACTACTATCATTTAACAATATTTACTTCTTAATTCAAAATCTGAATAACCAATTAATAATTAAAATGATGAACTAAGTGTGCATGCTTATTGTAGCATGGTTTATAGATATTTTTGTTATTATAAAAATATATAAAAGGTGTAAAATATTACACATATTATTTAATTGTTACTTATTACTTAAATAAATTTATACTATAATTTTATATATAGTAAATAACTAAAATTAATTTAAAACTATCCATCCAATCAATTTGCTCATTAATTTTAAAATAACTTTATAACATGAAAAAACTTAGCTAGTATTTCAAGACTATTGCATCTAAGCCTATAATAATTATTTTCTGCAATTCTTGACTAATTATCACACTTCCATATCATAATAATAACTACACATTATTGTTGTAAATCAACAAAGACTGATTAATTCTTAAAACAAAAATATTCAACCCATATTCCACAGACCACAATGATATGAAGGTGGTCCAACAAAAATTGTAAATATACTTAAAACATTATAATTTTTGGTAAGTCACAACATGAATAAAATAAACAAATGGCCATTCTATTTATGAGTACTTGTCGCAACAGATTAAAATAAATGTAAGAAATATTTTTTTTGTGAGTACACATTACAAACATACCTAAATTAAACATATGAATTATTATTATTATTATTATTATTATTATTATTATTATTATTATTATTATTATTATTATTATTATTATTATTATTATTATTATTATTATTATTATTATTATTATTATTATTATTATTATTATTATTATTATTATTATTATTATTATTATTATTATTATTATTATTATTATTATTATTATTTGTACACATGAATGACTTCAGTTTTCAAGTGGTGTGTAGTTTTCATTAGTATGTAGTTTCCAATGTATTAATTTCAAAGAAGCTTCTCACATAACAAAGGCAATTAACACTACAAACCAATCTAGTGTAATAATGCTTAACATCTGGAAAACATTAATTAATTTTGCTCTTAGAACTAAATGAGAAAGTTAAAAGGATCGAAGTGTATGGATTTTCTGCTTGCCTTAAATATTCATAAATGTAAAGATTCATATTATATTTTTATGCTAGTAGTGTCATTGATGAAATCAGAACTATCAAAATCCTCATGTAATATATTAATCTGTGAGCTATTAGTATCGATATATTGTATTTGTAATGTTTAAGTAAATATTTAAATAAGGTTAAATTTCTGTAAAATTATTTAACATCAAATATTAGATGAAGAAAATAGTTCAACACCTATTTATTAATGAGAAACTTATATATGGATCTTCATTTAGGCCTGAGTAAGCAGCAGAGAAGGCTCAGACCATTTTTTCTATTTTCCTGTCAATTAATTTTCATAATAAAAGTAAATATAATTTGAAAAGCAAATTATAAGAAAAAACACTTGGTCAAATTTAATGTGTATGAAGGATTTTGTTGTAAGTATTAAATAACGAAATGAAAAATAATCTCTCTTCTTGACAAAACTTTTGCCAAAGAGTTACACTTCAGCATATTTTATTCTAAAACTTAATTATATAATAGCATATTCAATTGTAAAAATATCAAAACCATTTCTTGTTGATGAGTTATTAATCAAAAAAGGAGAATATTAAAATTATTTTGATTCACCAAACTATAGTGGAAAATAATGACAAAATTGGAAAATCTATTGAAAGAGATTTGGCAATGAATGATATCTCTGATACTGCAAATACGGCTTAACTTAATCATTGTTATTAGAGATATTTATAAATATAATATGACTAATATGGTTTTTAGTGCAATTAAAAGACAGCATTAAATTGATTTATACTAAACAATATATATATATATATATATATATATATATATATGCAAAAGTTATAATAATGGATAATTTCATGCAAATCATCATTAAGATTATAAATTTATTAAGAGCCAAAATATTGTATCCTTGTCAGTTCCCAGAAATTCTCTAAATGTATTTATTCTGATTATGATGACATCATATACTTTTCAGATGTAAGATTACTAAGTTACAATCAGTTGTTGAAAAGATTTTATGATTTAGGGCACGTTAGCGAGTCATTTATGGTAGCAAAGAAAATATCCTGAATTGGCAATGAAAGCTGATTTAGAGAATTAGCATTTTTAGTGGATTTAACTGCTCATATAAATGAGTTAAACATATATATTCAAAGTAAAACCCATGTTATTCACACAATTATTCAAACCATGCCATTGGGTTCCAAGTAAAATTGAAATTATGGCAAGTTCAAATTAAGAGGAACAGTTCTGTGCCTTTCAAAATGTTAGCCAAATTCAGTTCTGTGAATAGTAAAAAAAAAAGCTTAGCCTTCTCAATTTGATGCAAGAATTTGAAAACAGATTTTAAGACTTCCAGGAAAATAATCATTATTTTATAATATTTATGACTCCATTGTCAGTTAGCATAAATATTACCCACCAATTGTCAAATGGAATGCATTGTGCTGCAATATGATATTCAACTTAAAGAAAAAAATAGATTGTGTCTTTTTACAGGACTTGTATAGATCCTATTTTTTCAGAAGCAAATATTTTTTGTTTCATAATCATATCTTATTCATACCATAACTTTTTAACAGTAACTATTTTATGAGCAACTATTTTTATAAATGAAACTCATTAATTTAAATAGAAACAAAGTAACTTATGAACACCTTGAGAACTTGCTGAAAATTACAATTATTTCCATAAAACAAAATATTGATGCACTAATTTTTTAAATAAAAGACCAAACATTCATTACTTTAATGTGCATTTTTTATTTACTTAAGTAATACTTTGAGTATAATTTGAAATTTATAATTGCAGTTTGTATTGTTATAACTGACTATCTATTAGACTAGATTCAAAATAGGTTATATTTAACTGTTTAAAGAGGATTTAAACTTTTTTGCAGCAATAATGTTGATCTCTGTGGTCAAGTTGCAATCTTTAGTATCTATTTAAGTATATAAAACCATTAATAAAGGTGGAATTCTATCTTTATTGTTAAAAGGAGGTTGCCTTGACAAATTATTAATATCTATTGATATTGGAATTGTATATATATATATATATATATATACAATTCCAATATCAATGAGAGATATGTACCAATATATATCTTGGTGCATATATATATATATATATATTGCACCAAGATTATATTGGTACATATCTCTCATTTGTCTAAAAAATTATTAAATTAAAATACAGTTGTTAAAAGAAATAGTATGTAAAAGTTTAAGAGTTTTTTTTTATTGCAGTTTGTTTTTGAAACCTAAAATTAAAAGTCAAAGAGTTTTGTTAAATAAAAGTTACATTTAATTAATTAAAAAAGGGGAGGGGGTTTCCTTTAGAAACGCCAAACTAAAAGTTTTATAAAAGATGTTAAAGAGTTTTTTTATTAATATTAGTTGAAATATAACTAAAAGTTTAAAAATATAAATATCTTTTTATATATAAAAAAAGTCATCTTAAAAACTAAATAGTGAATTGATCTTAAATTATATATGTGCATAGATGACAAATTAATGTGAGCTTGTTAATAAAATATATATGTGTGAGTGTAAACATAGCATAAATATGTGCCTGTTAAAATGAAATAAATGAAAGTTAAAAAATTAAAAACACTCAGCAATGGCTACTAGGTGAAAATTCTATAGAACTACAAGTTTTGCAACAGCTATTAAGTTAAACAAAAAATGACACCAATAAGTTTGCGGTGGCTACTAAATGAAAACACCTACTTAAAAGTTTATCAGAGGAATGTGATTAAAACAATGATGGAATTTTGACAACAGATATTGCTGGAAGACATCAAAATAACAACAGGCCTTAAGTATTAATAGTCCAATTTTTCATCGGACAATCACTTGAGATTATAGTTTAGATTGTGCAGTTGAGATTAAATCAGTCAGTCAATCAGTTTATCCAGAAGCAAGAATGCAGTGCTAATTGGTATCAGAATTATATGACTTCCTCTAGCCTGAGTCCAGTGAAACAGCAACCTGCCCCCAATAAAAAAATGCTTGCATAATAACTTGAAATCTTCCATCAATATTTAACTGTCTCCAAGAATAGTGCCAATGAAGAATAATAAAACTCCTCAAGAAGATGTCCCAGCCAGCTGGAAATATTATTACTTGAAGCAGCAACCAGGAAGTAAACAAAGTTCTAAGTTCACATTAAAAAATCCTAGATAATAACATTTTTCTTATTCTCATTTCCAGAGTAGCCATCACACTAATTTGAAACCTCCAGAGTCAAAGAATAATGAACTCTATAAGCATGCATAAATAAACTATTGATGTGCATGTTTTAAAATTTTGTGCATGTTAATGTGTTAAGACACATTGACTTCATTGGATTTTTCATGTCAAATATTATTTAATTCTTTGTTATATTGATATTATATAGGAGCCTGAAGATATTATAAGCTCTTGTTCATTTAATAAGATTTATAAAAGTATTTAGAATGAGTATAATAAAAGTTACTTAAAATAAATTGTCTTTTTAAGCTTAATTTTATCTGTCAATTCTTTTACCACTAATAGAAACAATAATTTGTTATTCATTATAAATAGGTGAGCTAGTTAAGGGATTTTTGGAGTGGTGGATTATTGGCCTACTGTTCAAACATGTTAGTTCTCAAACTAGCTGGCACCCAGGGTTTACTCTGAAACAAATAAAGTGATTTGATAGTAGGGGTTTGAATCCAGCAGTCGAGATGGACCACAGTCTGGAAATGTGATCGTGTTATACATTACATAACTTTGTCTGACTGTGGGTATTGTTGATGGCCCTGCCATCAGTAGTATTTTCCACTCTGCTTGAATGGATCAGTTTATTCATGTAATATTTATAACATAAGATTATAAATTTATTATGAATATGGTTTAACCCAGTTGAACCTAGTGAATAATGTATGTGGGGTCATTAACGGATTAAATCTGATATAAATGGCATAGCCAATGTTGGCCAAACTTGTCATAAATGACAGTCAGCTAAATGTTTTGTTACTGTTTGAAAATTTATTTTAAAGAAAAGCTAAATTATGTATTTTAAAGTGGTTTAATTTTAAAAAGAGAATTGACCAAAACTTTTTTTTTCTTGAAATGAAAAGAGATTTTGAGATTTATGTTATTTAAAACAAATTATTCTTTTAAATTAAAGACAGTTAGATGTTTGGGCACACTTAAAGTGTTAAGAATGGGTAGAGAAAAGGACAAGGGGGTGGAGCCAGTCATATGTTCCATGTAAAAAAATAAATAAACAGTTTGTATTTAAATTGAGTGAAAAAAAATATTGTTTTAAAAATGAAAAAAGAGAAGGAAACATCTGAGATGTAGATGATGATGATGAAAATGATGATTAATATGATGGAAGAGATGTGACATGAGTTCAAACAAAGAAAGAAAGAAATTAATCAGTTTAAAGTAGAAATGATTGGAGAAATAAGAGAAATGAGACACGAGATAACAATAAAGGTATAGAAGAACCAAAAAATCATACAGGTAGATTTAGTTAAAGAAAATCAGGAAGTTGAAAAGGAAACTGAGGTCATAAAAGAGATAAAAATTAAAGAAGAACATGCTAGTGCTAAGACAGAAAGTGTGGGGAAAAATATAGATCAAGAAATGGAAGAGAGACATAAGATCAAGGTAGAAGATAGCATAGAAAAGTTGTCACAAAAATCTAAAAAGGTTAAGTTAAAGATTTGTCATAAGTGTAGGTTTAAAACAAAGAAAAAGCATAAGTAAAAATATTATCATATTGAAGTAATACAGAGTTGTGCTAGATATAAAAGGCAGAAAATAGAACAGAATGGAAAAGAGATAAAGTCACAAATTTTAATTGAGGGAGAGACATGAGGATGTGGAGTATAATTTATGTTAGTGAATTAGTAGAAAGAAAGAAGGAACTGCCTGACATAGTTTAAAAATTAGTAATCAGGCAGAATAGTAACAAAATGAAACAAAGGACCAGAAATGGACAATGAACATGAATATGATTATTATAATGTAAATCAATCTGAGAAATTTAAATCTGAAACTTCTATTTAAAACTAAAATAATAAATTTGAAAATAAATGAATAATAATAAATGAAATATTTGACAGTAATAATAATAACGGAGACTTCATACAATAAAAGATTTTTCTCCATGCACATGTTAATAAAGAAGAAATGCTCATAAATAAATAGGTCAAATTAGTGATTTAAAAGTAATGTTTGTAAAATTAAACAAATAAATAAAATAACAGAAATATATAGAAAGTAATCAATTCAAATAAAATATCTATATAATAAAGGATTGTAATAAAATAAAATAGTTTTCTGAATACACACTCATTAAATAAAAAAGTTAAAGTAATGGTTTAAAAATAATATTGGAAGACTAATATAAAAAATATTTAAAATGATATTCATAATGGTTTGAAAATAATATTGTAAAATTAGGTTAATATAAATAAATATGTAAAATAATGTTCACAATGGTTCAGAATAATATTGTAAGATTAATATAAATAAATGTTTAAGATAATGTCCCGTGAATTTAAAAATAACATGGTAAGGTTAAAATAATATAAATTAAAGTCAATCTAAATTATATTAAGAATAAATAAGGGTTTGAAATTAAAGGGAATGATGGTAATATTGAAATTAGTTTTAGATAATGATAAGTTAAAGCCAAGGCTGGATAAAATTTAGCACCCATAATGGACTTATCAGGGATCATTCATCTTTTAAAATGCACACTGGGAATAAACAACATAAGCCGAAAATTACTTCTAAGGGGAAAATCCCCATTCTCTTTATAAATGCGCACTGGAAACAACCAGAGTAAGACATGAGTTACTTCTTTGGGGGAGAGTCCCCACATCTCATATTTCATTTCAAAGTGTAAGTCGAATTGGACAGTAGATGAATTCTGCCATTTACAGCAACCTTTTCTTTTTCCAAATTCTGGTAAAAGAACTGGCACATGAAACTTCATTTTCATACGTGTAAGTCGGTATAAGCCGGTGAATCTGCATCCGCTTCATTTAAAAAAAATCCATGTATCACAAAAAAGTGCTGTCATCATGGTCATGATTCAGCACTAAGGCCATTGTAAACAATGTTGCCAGCATCAAAAAAGCAAAGTATAATTGAAGATTGCCCTTAGCATGTAAAGTGTCAGATATTAGAAAGTAAACTTAGAAAAATAATAAATAATTTAAGATTTAATAAAGAATTAAAGTTATCTGAGATAAAATGGTCAAATATGATGCATTTTCTTTCAAATGGAGGGTGGTGTAATGTACCAATATTATATTGATACATATCTCTCATTTGTCTAAAAATATACTAAATTAAAATACAGTTGTTAAAAGAAATAATATGTAAAAATTTAAGAGTTATTTTTATTGCAGTTTGTTTTCGAAATGTAAAATTAAAAGTCAAAGAGTTTTTTTGAATAAAAGTTACAATTAATTAATTAAAAAGGAGAAGGGTGTTTGCTTTAGAAATGTTAAACTAAATGTTTTATAAAAGAAGTTAAAGAGTTTTTTTTTATTATTATTAGTTGAAATATAACTAAAAGTTTAAAAATATAAATCTATTTTTATTTAAGAAAAAAAAAGTCATCTTAAAAACTTAATAGTGAATTGATTTTAAATTATATATGTGCATAAATGACAAATTAATGTGAGCTTGTTAATAAAATATATATGTGCAAGTGTGGTTAAAATGAAAAAATGAAAGTTAAAAAATTAAAAACACTCAGTGATAGCTATTAAGTTAAAAATCTATAAAACAACAAGTTTTGCGATGGCTATTAAGTTAAACAAAAAACAACAATAAGTTTGTAGTGGCTACTAAATGAAAACACCTAATTAAAAGCTTATCAGAGGAATGCGATTAAAAACAAGGAAGGAATTTTCACAACAGATATTGCTGGCAGACATCAAAATAACAACAGGCCTTAAGTATAAATAGTCCAGTTTTTCATCGGACAATCAGTTGAGATTATAGTTTAGATTGTGCAGTTGAGATTAAATCGGTCAATCAGTCAGTGTATCCAGAAGTAAAAATGCTGCACTAATCAGCATTGGAATTATACAACTTTCTTTAGCCTGAGTCCAGTGAAACAGCAACCTGCCCAGAATAGAAAAATGCTTGCATAATAACTTGAAATCTGCCATCAATATTTAATTGTCTCGAAGAATAGTGCAAATAAAAAATAATAAAACCCCTCAATAAAACATCCCAGCCAGCTGAAAATATTATTACTTAAAGCAGCAACCAGGAAGAAAACAAAGTTCTAAGTCCACATTCAAAAATCCTAGGTAATAACATTTTTCTTATTCTCATTTACAAAGTAGTCATTGCAATAGTTTGAAACCTCCAGGGTCAAAGAATAATGAACTCTATAAGCATGCATAAATGAACTATTGATATTCTTGTTCTAAAATGATCTGTGTGTTAATGTGTTAGGATATATTGATTTCATTGTATTTTTAATGTCAAATATTATTTAATTCTTTATTATATTATATTGCTATTATATATGTGTGAGCCTGAAATTATTAAAAGCCCTTGTTCATTTAATAAGATTGATAAAAATATTTAGAATGAATATAATAAATGTTATTTAAAACAGCTTGTCTTTTCAAGCTTAATTTTATCATTCAATTCTTTTACCACTAATAGAAACAATAGTATTTGAGTGACTTTACGTGTATTTGCAGTAATATACCAATATATTTTACCCACCTAAATGACTCAAATTGATTGTACTAAAATTTTGTTTCGTTAGAAATTCTAAATCTATATATATATTTCTAGATTCTATTGAACAAATAAACATATTTTTGAAATAATGCTGCTAAATTTCCCTTTACAAGAACAAAGAAAAAAAAAGAAATACAAAACAAACAGAAAAACATTCTTTTAAAAATTCGTTATGTGTTTACGGTTTAGAACTTGCAGTTTTTATTAAGTTTCATGCTATGAGAAAAGAAATTCAATTGCTTTATAAATATTAAATTCTTTTGTATTAAAAGTAATCTTGGTTATTATTTTTATATTTTCGTAAATTTGTCTGCATATAAGAATTTTTGCTGCTAGAATGATTTTTATGTTAGATTAACTTGTATTGCTACAATGTATGTCTTTATTTTTCTTTCAGACTTAGATTTTATATATATATATTTACAGGCAATAGAATTGATTCGCGTAGAGAATGCATAGTTCAATATGTTATTATATGCCATCTAAAAATTATTCATTACGTTGTGATTACAACTTTATGTATTTTATTCAAAATAATAAGGGCTGGATTGTAAGATAAAGATTTTGATTTATAAACATTAAAATATTAGCCGGCCTTAAAATTATCTATTTATTCAAACTTTTTATATACTAGTGTGTATATATATATTTAATTCGTTGTTTATTGATAATAACTTTGCACATATATGTTAGTATATTTTGCAAAGTACCTCTTACAACTATTATTTATATCTTCATAATTGCCCAGGGTTTTAAATGAAGAAGCGAGACATGCAGTTAAATGTAGGAAGAAGAGAAAAGTTCCAGTAATGATGGAATTATAATCGATATCTTAAAAGAAGCAGATAAAGAAATAGAAAAATTATTGGCAAAGTTATATACCAAATGTCTAAATGATAAAGATATACTAGATGATTGAAATAATGCAATATTAATATTTAAAAAAAAGTTATACAGAAGATATTAAAAATTATAAATCTATTAGTCTTTTATGAGTTTTACACAAAATTTTTACCAAGACAATTACAACATTCTACAGCGAACTTTGGATTTTAATCAATAAAAAGAACCAGGTGGATTTAAAAGTGTTTTTATTACAATGGATTATATTCAAATATTAAAAGAAGTTATAGAAAAAAACCAATGAAAATGAGTTGCCATTATGCTTTAGATTTGTCTATTATGAAAAATGATTTGATTTTCTAAGCATTTTTTCAGTAAGTAAAGTATTAGATCATAAAGATATAGACTCAGTATATTATTATATTGTGAAGAATATTTATAAAAATGCAACAGCAACAATTAGACTTCATAATGAGAGTAGGAAGATTAATATTGAAAAGAGTGTTTGACATAGTGATTCCACATCTACAAAATGTTTTACAGCATTGCTCCAAAAAGTATTTTATGGATTAAAATGGGAAGCTAAAATATAAATATAGATGGAGATTATTTAAATCTTTTAGATTTTGCTGAAGATATAATTGTTTTTTTTTTTTTTTTTGCAAATAATAATTTAAAGCTTCAGGAAATATTACAAGAGTTATCAAATAAAAGTAAGAAAGTGAAACTAAAGGTAAATGTCGAAAAGTGTAAAGTAATGTTCAGTGGATTTTCTCAAAAGATGAAAATAAACATTAATAATGATAAGTTAGAAAAAGTAAACAAACACAAAAACCTTGGTCAGATTATTGCTACAGATAGAAACATAATTGATGAAATTAATCATGGAATTAAACTTAGTTGGGTTTTTGATAGAAATAATTTAATATTCAAAGAAAATATGCCAATGTGTTTGAAAAGAAAGATTTTTAGTAAATGTGTTTTACCAGTTATTACTTATGGATCTGAGACTTGGACATGTAATGGAAGAGCAATACAAAGGGTTTAGGCCACTCAAAGGAGTATGAAGAGATGCATGTTAAAAGCAACAAGAAGAGATCAAAAATGAAATATATGGGTAAGAGAACAAACAAGTTTTATAGACATTCTTGAAAAAATTAAGAGAGTGAAATGGAGGTGGGATGGACATATTGTTAGCAGAGATAATAATAGGTGGACAGTTGAAGTCCTAAATTGGATTCCAAAAAATTGTAAAATCCTAGAAACAGACAATATATAAAATGGTTGAATGAATTAATGAAGGTGTGGGGGTGATGTGTAGAAGACAGGGTAAAGGCCGGAGAAGATGGATTGAACTTGGAGAGATCTTCATCACACATAGGATGTATAATAGTTGAAAATGATGATGCCTGGAGAAGTGTCATTTTTTCCATCAGTTTTCTGTTAGACTAGTGCAATTTTGGATGCCAAGCACTGTAATATAATATACTAATGAAATAATATAAAGAAAAATGTTTGACATATTTTATGTGTCTGTGTGTATGCATGTGTGTGGTTTTACATCTTAGATATAACTATATAACTATATCTTGACTTATTTTTAAAGATGATATAAACAATAAAAAGATAAGTAAATTGTAATAAAAGTCTAATATTTTCCTATATTGTTGTTATTTTCTCTTGTGTTTCTATTTATAGCCTATGTATGCAGTTTTAAAACTTTTCCAATACTTTTCCAAAAAGTTTGATTATAAGACATAATGATTCAGATAACTTGTTTATTTTATTATCCTACTTCAAAAGTAGTTGTTTGGGAGAGAGATTTTATTTGTTGAAAGAAACAAAAATAAATATCATGGTTTATTGATCATCATTTTTTATATGATCAGCAAAAGTTTAATTGGGTTATTTAATTTTTTTCTATCTCAACAGTTTACTATTATCATATAGAGTTTCATTTGCAATATTTATTGCATTTTGACTTTCAGAGACTTGTCAATATATTGTGCATTTTGACCTTCAGAGACTTGTCAGTATCTTGTGCCCTGTCTATAGGTGGTATGGCCCTAAGCAGAGGTGCCAAGACTCTATATTAATCCCTATTTGGACTCTGTCTAGGCACTATTAACAGACTTACCATTTCCTAACCATTATCTTTAACTATAATAATTGAATTTAGGTGAGGCTATCATTTATCCCAATTTACATGATTAAACATTTTTAAAATAAGACATATTTTAAATATAATAAAGGTGAGATTCGTTTACCTATAAAGAGATAATATCCCCTTAACATTAAACAAATACAAAATATTTGTTCAATGATATAAGAATACCCAGATACTCCTCCTTATTAAGTATCTAAATACTCTCACGGCTAACAATAATATCCAATATATCATATCATATCTATAATTATTAAGTTTTAATTCAATCACTCTTTAAATTAATCTGTTATATAATTACAGAAAAAACTTTGATTTCTATTATTTTTCATAATTAAGATAGGCAATAATTATAAGAATAACTTTACAATAAGGAGATCTCAGGATAATCATTGATTTTATTAATTCTTCATACTATCTATGGGATATGAAAAGGGTTTTTACGGATTTCCATAGGTAGTGCACAAATTAAGAAAGGCTTACAATTTAAATATATAAGCAAGCTTTATATTTATGTTCTTTAATACTTATTATTAAAATAATATTGTTAACTAAACTGTAATTAACACTAATACTTTCTGTAATAATTAATTTATCATTTAATTCCATATCAATAGACACACCTTAATAATTGGCAATGTCACCAATGACCTATGCGATCAAGGCAGCATGTACCAAGAAAAAATCTTTATTAAGAGATGTATGTTTGCTAAACTATTAGATTGCTACAAACTGAATTGATTTCTCATTTTACTTTCAACCTGAACATTTTGAGTTCGTGTGATGTGGTGATGGTGAGCCCAGAAAAAAATGCAACATTTAGAATTTAAGTAAACTTTCAAAACAATACATTTAATAACATTATTTACAAATCGTTGCAATAAACATTCCCATTAATAAGTAATTTAAAATAACTGTTATAATAAAGTTGTATACAAACATACAATAATAATAAAACAATGGAGAATTAATATTCGGAGTGTTTATAATGAAACAAAATTAATTCTCACCCATAATATATTGAGATATTTCCCCCCATGATATATGCTTATATATAAACCAGTTTTTTATTAAACAATCATTCTCCCTTTTTTTCTAAATTCATGGTCTTTTATTTTAAACTTCAAAATAATAATTGTAATAAAGTTGTTTACCTGATGATAAAGTAACAATATAAAACAATTGAGAAAAGATGGTTATAATTCTGGATGTTTACAAGAAAAACAAAATTAATAACTTTATATTTCCCATAAGAAAATATCATCGTTTTTGTTTATCAATTCGTACCTGTAAACACATTCTGCCCTCTTAATCATATATATATATTATTCTAGGATATTGATCATATTTGTTCATTCAAATCACTAATAATATTTAATAATAACATCACTTTTAAATAACTACTGATATAAACAATTGAATTAATTCACTCATTAATTCCAACTATCCATTGGTTTAGTTCCCCCTCCCCTTTTGTACTAACAACTCATAGATTAAGACATATAAATAGAAACATTATGAACAAGTTATCTTTTTAAACTATCAGCTAAAAACAAAACAAAAATAGCTTTAAATTTTCCAAGCCTTCTGATCGTTCCGCACTGCGTAAACTGATTCTCACTTTTATTTTTTCTTTCTCTGAACACTGCGCTTCTTCCAAGATTGACAAGGCATTTTGTTAATGCAACAGTAGTCATTCCTTGTGTCTTTGTTTAGTAATAGATTATTTATGGCTTGCCTTATCCATTCTAGATGACTGATATTTCCATCTATACTATACAACATTTTTCATTTAAAACTCTATAGAAAGTAACATTCTCACTGATATTGTTCAGAGTTAATTACTTTTCAAATCAAACTTATTGCAATCAGGAGTTTATATGTAGCCTTAATGACAATGAACACTTTTCAGCTATTATTAATTTAATTCGATTGACTTTTAAAAATTTATATTTAGCTGTTTCCCAGATATTTACTTCTCCTTTATTTGTCCTTGTTGGATATTTACTGTGTTCACCTATTTCCTTTTGTTTATCACTGAAATTCATTTTAAACAAGGCACAATTATCATTCTCTTGCAGTGACTATATTTGGTAATATTCTTTTAATATGCACATATTATTTATCTTTCATTATTTTTCAATATAATAACTTCCAAGAAATTATTAGGAATTATTGACTGTAGACTTGCCCAGTAGAAACCGATTAAGTTATTCTATTATTTTAAACATGAACCTTATAATTATATCCAATATAAATATGCAGAGTTAAACTTCCTTACTTTTTCTGCTTGTAAATAATAATACTTTTATGAATCTTTATCCAACTTTTTTTTTTAAATATATAACAATAAAAAAATCCTCGTTACTCATTTTTATGATCAACAAAAAAAAACAAAAAACTTTTTTCCTTTTCTTTTCACTCTTTTTTTTTACTTCTATTTTATAGTAAAAGATTGCTTGACGATTGGTTAATACCCTCCCCCCTTTTTTTTTTTTGTTAGAATAACATTTATTTACTTGCAAGTTTTTGGTTTATTTTTCTTTTTAATGACAAATTTAGTTGTTTTTTTTTAAATATTAAGATATAATACTTTTTAGAAATTAAATAAAGATAATTTACTTTTTTTACTTTAGATCAGTATTTTGTAAAATTGATAAATATTTACCTACTTTTAAGCATAGCTACTGATTTGACTATAACATTTTCTATTTTTTAAAATACAATGTGCACAGACATTAATTATTCATCTCTATAACACATTATATTTACAAGATACAATTTGAACTTCACTGGTTTTAAATACTAAATGATATCAATTGTCCATCTATTTGCATATATCCTATGATATAATATGTCATTCTTTTCTCTTATTTTAAAAAATAAATATTACTGGATTTGAAAAAATTTAAAATCATGCAATGCTTTTTTATTTTAGAATAGATTGGACTAATGAAAAGTGCACAATATATATTGAACCGGATTGATGTCCGATTCAAGGATTTCACTGCCAAAATTAAAAAACTTTTAATTTCGTTAAGTTTCTAAAGTTAAAAAAAGTTTTAATTATTTAAAAAGAGTACATGTTTTAATACACATACTCGTTTGTATTTAAAATGTTTTTTATACATTATAGAAAATTGATTTTAAAATAGTTTTCTGATACCATTTGTTTTTAATATTTTTTTAAAAAATCAATTGGATTAGAAAACAAGCTGGCTAGCTAATTACATTCCTGTTGCTTTTATTTTAATTATTGTAAACTCATTTTAAAAGTGGAGATTTAATTGTGTTTTTTTTTTATAATCCCTGGGTAGAATTCTTAAATTAGATTGAGTGGGAGATTAATATTCACCCTGCCTAAAGTATAGAAATTCAACAACAATGAAAGTGTTTTGCGGGAAATGGAGCGAGGTATAAATAGCCCCAAAAATTTGGAGAGTTAGTTATTAATTATTTTTAACTAGACAAGCTGTTTCTCAAGTGAAAGTTCGTATTCTTTTACGCACTTGGACTGCAGCCTGTTGTGATCCAGAATTTTGACAGCAGTTCAGACATTTAAATTCTTCAAGGAAATTCACGGTTGTTAAATCCTTTTGCTTGCAACAAGATGACAAATGCTGTATGTGTTATCATCACAAAGGATGGATCCCTAACTTAAAAATCTGCTCCAGTAATGCCATAAATCTCTAGAAGAAGCCAGAACCTCTTTACATATACCTTGCCACTGTCAAAAGATTTAAAAATGGACTAAAATAAACATGCACACTCTACACGAACTTTTCTCAGGGTAAATTTTTTTTTCATTAAATCTCTGCTCAATCTAATTATAAATCTGTATTCATAATTAATATTTAGCCTTATATTTGATATTTGCTGGTTTTGTGTGTATTTTGTAGTGTGTCTTGGAATCTTAGTTTTAAGATTCCAAGTTTGCTTTCAACTTTTGTTTATTGGAGAGTGACAAGTGAGTTTTATGTTTTTATGCCTAACTTTTATTAAATACTATGGCAGTCATGTATATTATAAAGGCTTATGTGTAATTATTTTTAGTAGCACGTGATTAATTTAAGTACTGTGTTTGTGCTTTTGCAAACCACCAAAATCTTTTGGCTGGTGACTTTATTTTCCTACTCTTCCGCAGGTGGGGATTTCATTTCTTCATTTCTTGTGTCCCTAAAAGTGGAAATTAGAATTGTTTTGCTTTGTAATTTTATAAGTTGCCAGCGGGAAGATAGTATTTATCCCTTTTAAAATTACAGGTGAGAGAGACTTTCACTGCTAAAGTATTTAAAGCTTTAATATTTTTGTGTTCATATGCGCTCTCCGATAGATTTAATTTTTTCTATTTACTTGTGACTTTACATTTATCAGAGTGTGTACTCAGAATTTGTTTTGTAAGTTTATTTTTTTTTAAATGCTGGGGTGGATGTAACTGCTTTTCTATTTATTTGCTGGTCTCCTTTTGAGACCTTTTAATTATTATTTTTAGAGTAGTTTTCACCAATCATTTGGTTGGATTCACCAGTTTTACTTGGTTTCCTGTCAGTTTAAATAATATTTTTCGGTTGTTCTTGAGCTAAATCAATCACCTTTATTTTAAATGTAATAATAGGTGCAGCTTCTACTGACACATGGCATTCATGGTCCGACACATTTTTCAGGCCTCGTAAAGCTCACTGGCACTGGTTTCATTGATTTATTTCAACAATGTATTGTTTAAATATCTGAAAGTGAAAACCAATGTTTGGGTGAATCCTCTGCTGAATTAAATTTGCTTCCTCCCTTTATAATCTGTTTATTAGAAAATCAGTAGATCTGCCAGAGCATTGCATTTAGTCTTTCTGGTACATGCCTGAGATAATCCTATTTGTTAACTTATAAACTTTTCTTATATGTCTTCTCTTAATAAAATTATTAAAAACTTGTTTAAACTTAATTTGGCTGACGTTTGTCTTAGTGCTTTTGTTGCACAATTGTCTAAACAATTTTAAGATCTCTTGTTTCTCCCTGAGTTTAGTTGGCACAGACCATCATCATCCATTCTGATCATAGTAAATAAATTTTCCAGACACATAGTGGTCTGGTGGTGCCCTCTGCCATCAGAATAGATTGAGTGTCCAGTATAATATATATATTTAATGTTTTTACAATTGTATGAAGTAGATAAATTAATATTTTTGGGAATAAAACATATATTATTTTGCATTACAATCCGATATTTCAATGGAATAGCAACCACCATTATCAAGGTTAACTTTTCAAAGAAAAATCTTTAGATCTCTAACAATAATGTGACTCAGTGCGAGATAAGAAATGAGATTCAACTTGAAGTAGTTCATCATTCACAATATGAGGCTTATCAAAATGTTTATTTCTGTCAGTTTTTTCACCTATTAATTTTAAGTTAATATTAGATAAAATGAGAGATTTAAATAGGGCTGATGTAGCACAACATATTGGGAAACCTCTCATTTTATCTAATATTAACTTAAAATTAATAGGTGAAAAAACTGAGGGAAATAAACATTTTGATAATCCTCATATTGTGAATGATGAACTACTTCAAGTTGAATCTCATTTCTCATCATTCACTGAGTCATGTTATTGTTTGAGATCTAACAATTTTTCTTTTTGAAGTTAACACTGAAAATGGCAGTTGCTAGTCCATCGAAATATCGGATTGTAATACAAAATAATACACTGTTTATTCCCATATATATATATATATATATATATATATATATATAGTATATATATATATATATATATATATACACTTTTTATCCCATATATATATATATATATATACCCCTTTATATATATATATATATATATATATATATAGTTAAAGGGGTGTTTTATATCTAATTTGAAATGGTTTAGGTGTTCCAAATTTTTTAAAACCATCTGAATTAATGAACTTACTTAATAGTAGTTATGCCTAAAATGAATATCTAATATGATATAAATCAATTATTACATATTAAACAAAGTTATTCACAAAAAAATACAAGTAAAATTATTTTTCAATAAGTCATAAGGAAAATAATTAATTTGTTATTGGAACACATTAGCATACAACAAATACTCAATTTTTACTTTAAGAAATTAATGTAAACAGTGTGTTAATCCTAAAATTGGTCAATAATTTTAGAGACAACAAATACAAGAATATATAATTATTGTTCTTTCTTAAATGATGCATGGATAAAGTTGAATGAACAATTAAAATGATTAAACAAAATCTTATAGGACAATAGAAATCTTAGAAATAGAAGTATATATTTGAATCAAATAAAAAACAGTTGAGATCAAAATATTACAAAAAAAAAATAGTGTTACTAGTTAACAAAGAGAAGAAATGATTTTTTATTTATAATGTAGTTGCACTTGTTAATATCTTCTCTGTTATTATATTCAAAGGATTATACAGTTTATATTCAATATTCCAGACTAATTTAGTTTATAAAGACTTTTAAAAAATATTTAGCTATTTATTCTATAATAATAGAATATGATGAACCAGTAAAAGCCATGGCTATGTATTAAAAAATTATATTAATGAATGTCGGTTTTTTGTGGAACATAGAACGTTATTTAACGATCAGATAAAATTACATAGGTGAATAAAAATAACAAGTGAAAGGACAAAAGGGTGTGAAGATTTTTTTAATACAATTCTATAAAGAAAACAAAAAAAAAGTATGAGAAGTACTGAAACTAATAAACCACATAAAAATAAAAATTAGTAATAAAAGATAGATTTTAATGAACTAAATTTATAGAGAGCATAGTGTTAAAAGAAAAAAAAAAAGTTATATGTCAGATTTTCTATGCATTTGCCTTGGCCACAAAACTATCAACTGTATCTAAAATACTAAAACCAACATGTCTGTTGGTGTTTAACAGGACAATTTAAAATAATAATATATGATTTCAAATAATATCCTAGCGCTTTTTAAACTTATTTGTTCTTATCAAGGCAACTTTACTAAAGAATATACTAAATAAAATATTTAAGAAAACTACTGTTAAGCTAGATACAACTTATTGGATGTGATAATATGTTGAACTATTTCCATCATCTATCGGTAAATGTTAAATGTATAGAAAATTTAAAACTTTATTTAAACTGTTCAAGTACAAACAACTTTTAAGTAACACATAAATAAGCAATATAGGTTAATAATTACACAACGTTTTGAGAAGTATTATTCTCCAGCCTTATTCAGGTGTTGCTGGTGTCATGAGTGAAAATATTAGCATAGGAGTCAACATCTGACTTATAGACTCTTTAATATTGAATTTAATGCAAATGCTCTAATCAAATGAGTCATTCTGTCAAAGGTAAATTGGAGTCTGCTTAGCACTATATGCATATTGTGATCTTTTAATTAAATATGATTTTTTAATTTTATATTTCTTTTAATATGTCTCATGTTTGGGGAATACAAATATGACCAGTTACAATTTGATGTAAAGAAAATGCTGAATAAACCAATTGATCCTCCATTCCTTTTTTTATACACATAATTATGCCATGGTAAAGAATATTATTCTTCATTTCTCCAATATACATGGCACCTTGGACTCTGGCAGCTAATACAATTTTTTTTACACAATACTTATTTGTGTCATCTGCTATTTCTTAAGTAATATTCGATATCCTATTAAGACTTAATGGATTTTGCCAAGCTATTTTAAATTCCCTTATAATTTTTATTAACATATTTTGCATGCCAACCCATATTTTATGTTTCATCACATTTGTATGTTTAATTATAAAATTTTATATATAAAATGTTTATCTGTATATAATACCATTAAATCCAAATACTCAATTGCTGAATTCTTTTTCCCTCTATAGACTATGTTAAATCATAAATATTTTGTAACCCATTCAAAATCTGTATAATTACAGAATTCTTTCCACATACCAACATATCATCAACGTACCTATATTAAGTTGTATTATTGTTTTTTTTTATTAAAATGGATTGCACAATACACTGCACAATCTTATCAAGGAAAGATTACTCATTAACCACTAATTATTAGGCCCATTTGTTATCCTTTTTATACAATAGAATTTATTCACAAATGATGCTAAGCTTTCATCACTTATGCCTTCCAAATTATTCATAATAAATGCAATTTCCCTAGGTTCATATTCATACCAATCAACCAATCATTTCATTTAATATATATATATATATATATATATATATATATATATATATATATATATATATATATATATATATATATATATATATATATATATATATATATATATATATATAAACAGACCCATATAACTCTGCAACACCCAATGATGCAAATTTATATCCTTTAACGTTAACTACCTTATCTAATATCTCAGCATAAGCAAAATATGATTTCAAAGCATACAAAACAAAACTCACTCTTCCCTGTATCAACTGAGTCATTAATTTAAATAATTTTTGATAATATGTGACATTAAAATCCAACATTAATGTCATGGAACACTATTTTTATGAGATTTAGTATTTGGAAACAATTTTGGTATTAAAGCTGCCATTGGATAAAGCTCATAATATTCCTTCATAACAATAATTCTTTTACCTTGTAATCTTAATATATTAGAAACAAATGTGTACTTTCTCACTTTAATAATATAATTGTCTATTTGTATAAACTTTAACTTCTTAATTTTTTGCTGTATTTTCAATCATTTGTATTCTTATTCATAATGACAAATCTATTAGAGTTATCCACTTTAAAACAAATTAACTATTATTATTCAAAAATACTCCAACATTTTTATTGCTTTTTTTAAAACATAATTTTTACTATTTTTATATTATTTATGTACAGAACTATTTTACTTGCTACATGTTCTTTATTACTAGTTCCATCATATGCTGCTTCTATATCAGCTATAATCTCTGCTCCAGGATTGTTCCAAAAATCACACTCTTATCTTGGTTCACATAGTAGAACTAATATTTTTTTTAGAAATAGTATAATGTGAAAGATTAACAATATTATTATTATAATCCTTCAATACAATATGTTTTGGTTATCATTAAAACATTAATTTCTTATGATATTTTAACAGTACATCATTTTCAAATTTTTACATTATTCTTCTGCACACATAAGCACATTATAATGCAATTTTAACATCTTTTTTTAAAAATAGAAAAAAATATTTTCTACAATCATTTAATAAAAACTGCACAAACACTTACTGTAATTTATTCGTAGCTTCAAATTTTCTATATATTCTCTGATTTAACTTCATTCTACAACAGTTAGAAATGTTATACTCTACACAATTCATAAAAAATTTCATATGCTCCATAGTTAAAATAATTTTCTTCCTTAAGCTTAAAGTTTCTCAAAACTTCCAGTCATGTTGCATTATGTAATAAAGTAATTCCATTTGGTTACTAATGTAAAAATTTAAATCCAACACATCAGTTGTTGTTTAACAGAGAAAATGTAAAATAATACTATATAATTTCAAATATTATTCAAACAATTTCAACATTTATACACCATTATAAAGGCAACTATATTAAAGAAGATACTTTATAAAATATTTAAAAAAAACTATTGTGAAGACCAGAAAAAACTAGAAAACTAGTCTGTTTAACATTAATTGCATATTGCCATCTTTTAATTAAATAAGATTCCTTAATTTTACATTTCCTATCATGTTCTTCATACATTCTAAAAAAGAGGTCTAGTTATGTTAAGAGCAATAAGAATTAGAAAAAAAATGGTGCCTGTGGCATATGTGCATAATATACAAATACAATTTTTTTTTTATACAAATTATGCATCAGAATTTTAAAATATTTTGATGGACACTTTTAAATCTTAATAGGATATTGAATAATACAAAAGGTAAAATAAATGGTTCTAATATGTGGTGTGTTATATATTCTACTAATTGTCAGAGTCCAGGATGTAGTGCTGTATATATTGGATAAATAAGAATAATATAAAATCTCATTTACAATAGCATAATTATATGTTTAAGAAAGAAAAGGAAGATCAAATGGTTTATTAGTTTTATTTACACCAAAGTGTTCAACTGTAATATTTTTTCTTCATATTTGTGACTAATGTCTTAAAATCAATAAATAAATCAGAAATGATTGGAAATGAAATGAAACACTATGCAATGTGATTTTGTTTAGGACTTTTTAAGTGAATTATGCAGATGCCAAAGACTAATCTTAAACGTTAAGAATAGTTATATTTTGTGTCATGTTTTTTATTAATTTTGAAATTTATTAAGAA
The DNA here is from genome assembly GCA_028023455.1 of Epiperipatus broadwayi. Classification (NCBI taxonomy): domain Eukaryota; kingdom Metazoa; phylum Onychophora; class Udeonychophora; order Euonychophora; family Peripatidae; genus Epiperipatus; species Epiperipatus broadwayi. Next base: position 64,664 of record JAQFVV010006349.1, read on the forward strand.
TTTTGAATAATAGTAACAGATTATGAGTTGTGCTTTTCCACTTAAAACTGTCAGATGTCATCTTTGCATTGATATTTTATTTATTTCAATTATAGAAAATATTTTTCCAGTTAAGGAAATAAAAATATCTTATTATGTCTGCACATAAAAAATTAGTCTATACACTTTTCAATGAGTATAATCTGAAACAAACATTAATAAATCATTTGACTATTATATTTTTAAAAAAATAGTATATATTACTATCAATCAATGATACGAGCAAAATTTATTAAAATGATCATAATCACTTACATTCTTAGTCTATGTTTATTTTGGCATTGACGTGAATGTTGAAGTGATGTGTGATGATTTATACAGATTTTTATCATTTGTCACTAAAATATTCAAAGTGACAGTAGATAGTTTATAAATAAGATCATTAAAAACTTACAGTTGTTGATTATGTTATCAGAACTACAAAACAAACAAATGTTCAAATGTAAGAAAATGTACAAGTTTTAAATTATTAGTTTTGAATAATAAAATGAGTTTAAAAGTAGTTTACGAACATTTCAAATCAGCGGATTTTGTGAGATAAAAATAATATAGGTGTCTAGTTCCATGAATTAGTTTGAGATTACGATCTGGTTATTAGAAAGTGGCACTATAATTTATTTTTATGTATTGGAAATAATTTTATTTACAATTTCCTTTTAGTTACTAAAAGTAAAATTGTATATAATTATGAAATCTTTTATAGTAAGAAATTTACATTCTTTGACATCTTAGAATTTCTTTTAAAAGTATGTTTATTTCACATAAATTATTTTCAAAATATTTACAAATATATTTAACAATAGTACAATTTACATAAACATCAAAGATACCATTATATAAACATTTTATCTAATTTTATCAAAGATGGGAAAATAAATAAATCTCATTAAATCAAAATAGGTGTTATAAAATTGACGATATGCAATGCACCATTAGGGGAAATATATTCAAATTGACTCCTGAATAGAATATGCTAGACTGATAAACAATGGATGAGCAAGCAGTAAAAATCATTCTTTTTTTTTCAAGTTCAGTATAGTACTGAAGCAATACATACTCTCAACAAATCAAATAAATCAAGCGTTGTTAGCCGGGAGGTCATCGCAGCCGCCATGCAAGCAAGTAGTTGGTCGCAGACGGCTGTGGGTTCACGTCCCGTCCGATGCTATGTCATATGAAAAAAAAACCCAAATCAAATAATTAACATAACTTTTAATTTTATTAGTTTATACATTTTTGAAACTTTTCTATTCACTATACACACCATAAATATTAAATACAATCATTAAGCATCATAGTTCATTTTCAGAAAAAGACTCACTCTAATTGCTTGGTCTGCAATTGTCTTATCAAAATTGCAATTAGTAAGTTTATAAAGCTCCCATGAAACTCCACAAAGGTAAATTGTATTGCTACTCTCTACTTATATAAAGTTATATGGTCATTGAATTACTTTAGAGAATATATTTTAGGTAAGAAAACTATTATAAATTACACTAAACGTTTTAAAATGTAGTTAATAAATCACGTATGGTTTTATAATGTTCCATTTCATAAGCACTTAAAAAAACAGTAGTAAAGAAAAATTTAAAAGACTACAGTAATATTTAATGATACTGTACATAAGAAAAAAAATGTTAATGATAAAATTTAAAAAATATATAAATAAATTTGGTAACATTTATTAAAATATATGGAAACATCGTAAATGAATTAACCATAAAGTTAATTTGGGATAAGTGACTATTTTATAAATAATTTAACATTAAAATAAAATATATTTATATGTTTATAATTCAAACGTTTAATAAAAATACTTTATCAGGTTTAGATATATATCTGTGACTTTGATTACATTGACAGAATAATAGTAGTAAGATTTCAGATCATACAGAGAAATATGAAGAAGTGTATGATAGAGATAAAAAGAAAAATTAAAAGCAAAATTATATGAGAAAAAATTTAGATATAATTACTATAAGTGAAAATAAAATCTTAAAATAGATCTCAAAAAATGGCAAAAAATTTAAAAAAAGATAATGTGTGAGATAAATAGATGACCTAAAAATGTTTGCTAATTACTGAAAAGCAAAGAAGCAATGAATTAAAAAAATTGGATTAATTTTGAAGAGACCTTTATTTTCTATGGATAAAATAATAGTGTAAAATCATGATAATAGGATTTAATTATAATTTTTCTCTAGTTATAATATATAAATGCATTGCATTCTTCATATTTTATGTAAAATATATCAAACGAATTATATAATGCTAACTAATTCTAATTTGATTTTAATGATATCTAAATTGTTGGCACTAATGCTATAATGTGATTGTATTACATTTAATGACAAGAAATACATTAAAATTTATACAATGTATATTGTTCATCTAATATAATATACTATTTAACATTTTAAGTATAATTATTTATAAGTAATTGTTTTAAATTATGTAGATTTTTAAAACATCACTTTTGTCTTACAAAGCTGTAGATAGATATCCAAAACAACTGAATGATTAATGATTTAGTGATTAAATGTGATATGAAATAAGATTTACTTATAAATAATTTAATGTTAAAAATCATTGTAAAATTCTTTGTAGAAAGATATTCTATATTAGCAACATCTTATACTTTATTAATTTAATAATATTCTATTTATTAGAAGATGCAGATACTATCTATATTTAAATTTACAAAAATAATTATTTTCAAAAGATTATCGGTTAAAAGCTTATTATCATTATTATTCATAATTCTATCATCAAAGTCATTATATTCTCAAATGAGTTTATATCAAACTTTTCTTTGCCTTGAATTATAAAATATTTTACTGATTGAATTTTTGAAAGTAATTTGCAATTTTTTAAATACTTTCTGATCATTCCATTAGTTTCCACAACAAATAATTGCATGACAATTAAAAAGTCCTAAAAACTATATCATACAATGTATATATAATAACAAAAATCATTATATTAGCTACAATCAATTAATTAAACTCATTGAACTTTGTTAAAGTATCTAAGGATAGTACAGCAGTTTTTTTTCCATATTACTGTTATAAGAGCTTTCTGTACCACAAATTTTTCAGCAATATATTTTTATACAAAATGTAAAAACCTTGAATCAGACAAACAACCTCAATGTTAGTAATTCTGTTGTTTCATCTCCAATTTAACTCTCCATATATTAAGTAATATGAGATTAGAATCAAAATTTATTAAGGAACTCATTATTGTATTTCAAAGTTATAGGCTTATTTTGTGTTTTCAACATTATTTTTAAATATTGACCATCAAATAGGAAATTAATGAAATCCATTATACTGTTTTTTATATCTATAAATTATACTAAGCAACAAAATGAATATTTATATGTTAATAATAACAATTCATAAAAAAACATTTTTGGCACATAGGGTTATGTCCATTTCAAGTATTAACTCATCTATTTTAATGTTAACAAATTATTGCCAATAGAAAAACATCTGGTGTTCTATAACAAAAGTAAAACAACAACAATAACAAAATAAAACAGCAGTATAATAGAATAAAACTGTCATATAAAGTCCAATATAACTTCAACAAATTAACTATATAATACAATGATATGCAAAACAAATAATACATACATTACACAATTTTATGTATACTATCTTATATAATTTTCTTTTTATTTTTAATTGACCAGTTATTAACTAAATTTATTGAAGTTTTATAAATACTTATACAATTATTTATCATATATTTAAGCTACTATGGCTTATGAATTTGTCTTCTTAATTTAAAGATTCAGTGTTCAGAGTAACAGCCAAAGAATACAAAATATGCAATAAATGGTTGATATAATACATCAGCTTTATACATTCATTACTTAATGTATGGATATATAATAGATTATACAAAAACATTAAACCTTTAAAGTACATTAAAAATCTAATATTAAAACAAATATGTGAAAAATTTTACCTTAAACATAAGTTAAATAATTGTATAAATATTTATAAAATTCAATAAATTTTGTTAACAATACCTCAAAAATTAATAAAAAATTATATAAGAGAGTACATATAAAGTTTTATAATGTATGTGTTATTTATTAAGTATATTAATATGTTATATAGTCAATTTCTTGAAGTTGTATTGTATTTCTATATGAAGGTTGCTATTATATTTTACTTATTTCTTATTTTGTTATTGTTGTTATTTTATTTCGCTTAATGAACACAAGATAACATTCTATTTACAATAATTAAAGTTAAAATAGTTGAATTAACATTTGACGAGGGCATAAAACCAGGTGCAGAAAAAACTTGTGTAATTATTAATATATATATATAATTCAATGTCTGAATATTTATAAATACAGTAATTAGATATATGTAAAGTATTATTTTAAAAATTTTATTCACGTAGGAGCACTTTTGACTATCCCTATAGTCTTTATTATCTAACACTTTGAAAGGCTAACCTTCCCACAATTTTGTGATCTTAACATTTGCAGCTTGTCTGTTAATTAAGTCTTGTTTGTATTTATATGTTAGCATCGCTTGTTTTATTTTCCTTTTGATATTTTTTTTCCAATTTGCAATATTTTTACATTATTAGAATTGTGTATTGTTTTCTGAACCCTTTTTAATAACAGCAAGTGTTATTTATTTTTTTTTACAATGTGCATATTGATTCCTCTATATATCTGTTTTCACACCTACATATTCATTTAGAAATGAAGCAATTTTTATTTACAAATGAGGCTTTATCTTTAGAATTATTTAATAATTTGTTTAATGTAGGATGTGTGTAAAATGCATATAAGTACACTTATTACATTTATTACATTTTGTCTAGAAGAAGTCTTAACAATTAACATCATTATATAGTTGTACACATCTAAACAATTAACATCATTATATAGTTGTATACCTGTGTCTTATATTATGTGGTAGATAAGTTCCTCAGAAAATGTGCACAAAAAAAGTTGCACAAAAATAGACTTAACTTGTCGTGAAAAATGGGGGAGACATACTGTAATTTTCCAAAAATCACAAAAAAGCAAAGCAACAACGTAAATTTACTTTAAAATTCACATAAAAAAATAAGAAAATAAAATATGACTAATAAAAAATTTCAAATTTGAAAAAAATTGATACAAAACAAACTTTTTTACTTTTTTTATTAACTAAAGTATTTAATTTTATTCAGAACAATATATTTTTATGTGTAATTTACATTTTTTTCATACATACTGTATTTTAATCATTATCACTATTGGAGACATCAGATTCATCATGATGTGATGTGATGTGAGGTACTGTAACTTCTCCTTAAATGAAGTCAAGAGAAAATACAACTAACACATTTTCCAATCACTGTTGATCCTTCCCATTTCGCTAAGCAATCTGAAATTGAAATTTTTGTTTCCAAAGAAATTCATTTTCTTGGGTGTTTTTTCCTCTCCATTAGGGTAAACTAAAAGTTTAAAATAAAAATAAGAATTTAGACTTACAATAATAAAAAGTCAGTGTGTCAACACTGTTGGGCAAAATTTAATTAACACTAACAATTAAAAATTAAATTCTTATTTTTATCTTTAATTTTTTAATTTTCAATTCTGTTTAAAAATCAAATTTCATCGTTTCACATCATATTAATTTCAGATCAAGTTAAGTAATTTTTAAATTGTTAATTACAATTAAAAATCAGATGTTAATTGTCAAATTTAATTGTGCTCACTGCTGTTACTCACGTTTTAAAAATAAACTTGCAGACACTAAATGATTAATTGATTATGTACTCTTTTTATAAAAAGCAAAAATAGAATGTGATTTAAAATGCAAAAACAAAAACATACATAGTATTTTTCATCTATAACGTTTGAACAGATTTGCATTTTAGTCTTGTAAAATTTATTACTTGCAGACACTAAATTTTTAATTGATTATGTACTGTTTTTTTTAAAAAAAGCAAAAATAGAACGTGATTTAAAATGAAAAAACAACAACATACATAGTATAGGCATCTATAACATTTGAACAGATTTACATTATAATCTTGTAAAATTTAAAGTGTGTATATAAAGTGGGAAAATCTTGATTTTTATTGAATTATGAACTTCTTTATTGCAAAAAATCTATTAAAGTACTATCATAAAGCACTGAAAATATTGAAATTATTAGATGGAAGTTAAACTCTGATAATGTGCTATTACTTTAAATATGATGTGAGTGCACAAAATTTATAATATTTAAAGTAATAGTGCATAATTGGATCTTGACTTCTGATCTAATAATTTTTATCACATAGAAGAAAACTGCATACAAAGATATTAAGATGAAACAAGAATTGCATAACTTCAAAATCACATTAAATAAATCCGCAAAAAATGAGACCTGAGTGTATATGATTTTTTTCCCCTTGTTTTTAAAGGTGTAAAGAATATAAATGTCTAGATAATTATTTTACACAATATTAGAGAGTTAGTTGCAACCTATGATTTTTTTAAGCAGAAGGGTTTTATTATATTAATCCTACCAAAAGGTTTGGAAGAAAAACAAAACAGAACATTTCTAATTTTGTAAATGTACAACCAAATGATCTAATGTATTTTAATTTAATTTTTATTAATTACTGTTTGACAAATAATATCAAAAATAGATTGACCTTCACTTTGTATTTCAATTTTTTATGTAATGACAATTGGGAAAAATTCCATTCCATCATAATAAATATTTAAAATAATATTTATTGTATTATTTTATTATATTATCTGTAATAAATATTTATATATTAGTGCATAAATGTTAATTACAAAAAAAACTCAGAATATTTTATTGCTTATCTTAAATGAAAACAATAAAAATTTATTTGCTCCAAAAATTCCAGAATAGATAAACACCATGCTCAACTAATTATTGACACTGCAGCAGTCAATAGCTCCAATTGTGCTAGCCTTGACAATGGTAAAAGCAAATGAATCTCACTGATATTCACTGTATATGATATTTCTGACATTGCCATAATTACCACTGTCTTTGAATAAAATCTGAAATACCACTAAAATAATCATTTTTAAAAATGGTTTTAATTAGTTGTATTTATATAATAATTATGTTAGATATTTTAAATGACTAAATAGGAAAAACTCTCCATACAGCAGTGTCACTCAGTGCAGCATGAGCAAGCATAAGAAATGGTGATCATGTGATATTTAGTAGTTTATTAAATAATTGCTATATTATTGATATTTTCAGGTACATGTTTAACTCTTTAATAAGTCAAAATTATTATTGGCAGATTCAATTAAAGTTCCAAACTTTTGATAGCAGTAATATATATATTGTAACGAGCACAGACGTTCGTTACATTGTTTTTTTTTTATATATTTATTAAACATGAAAGTAAATTAAAAAGTTCGCATTTAAAAAGTTTCTTTAAGAATTAAAAATTGAAACTAAATATTATCTTAAACTCATATATATTAAATCGCACAGATTAAAAAAATTATTAAAATAAAACTGTATTAAAAATAGAAAAGGTATTTTAAAAAACAAAAACTTAAAAAGATTTAGTGATAAAAATATATATTTGATTTGGAAAACAGGTTAATTAATCAGAAATGGAAATGATAAATTTAATTAGTCAAATGTAAACCAGCCTTGGGCATTTAAATGTAAAAACATCGGTTAGATAGGAAAACAATAGAAACTTTTAGCAAATGAAATAAATCCATTGGAAAATCGGACCTCAACGAAAAGGATCATCGCATCGATGACGTAATGGAAATTTAATCTTTCACATTAATATAAAAAGGATAAATTTGGAAATTATTAATTAGTGACTTGTTATGATTATTACGATGTGACAGATAGATGTTAGTGCGGAGGTGCGGGAGAAGAGATTGAAGGACGCACATTCAATCCCTTCAGTTGTTATAAAATGGGAAAATGAAACATCGCTTTTCTTATATTCAGAGGACCACAGGATCATCGGGAAATTTGACGCTGGATTTCAAATGGCAAGCAACTGTAAAAGATGAACATTTCTAAAACCGTAAGAACTTTCTAAGATATAACGAACAATATTAATTTGGAAACACTAAGAACTTTAAATTTTAAACTTTCCTAGTATTTAATTGTTACAAATAGAATCCTATCTGACCAAACTAAATTCTTTATTAATAGTGTTATTTGATGTATTTTTTTTCTTATTTATGTAAAATCATTTCCATTTATTTATTTTTTATTCTTTAAGTTTTTATCATGATTTTTTTTGTTTTTCGTTAAATTAATTATATAAATGTTAAACTTAAGTCGGGCGTGAATGGCTGTATAGATTTGTAAAGTTATATTAGGGGAGGGTAATCTTAGGTTATTTGTTTCGTGGTTAAATTGGGTCAATGGATTGGATATATTGGTGTGATTAGTAGATGTAATATTGATTCGCTATGGGCAGAATCGCTTCATACGCCGCACACTTCTGTTTGCCTATGGAAGGGATTATAAGTCGGATACCACAGTTCCTTTCTATGGAGTTTTTTGTTTTATTGCTCTTCTTTGCAGATAGATGTAATATTCCTATCTCATGAGAAGCAATTTCTTCTCTTAACTTTTTGTGCTGCTGTATTTTATTACATTGAATACATTGATATATCAGATGAATTGATGCCGGTTTGACTACGAATTTTAACCTAAGGTTAAATAGGGATAGAATGTTTATTTTCAAAAGCAAATCTATGTGGTCTATTCATACTTGACCCTAAATAAAAATGCATTAAATTTAAGTTGTTTATAGACGCTTGCATGGATTGGTTATCGGTTAAGTATGTTTTGGGTTTTCATATTTGATCAAAATATATAGACATTCGATAAATAATGATACTTTACGGTGAGTATCTGAAATGTATTTATTCGGATGTCTTTTAAGTTATTGGTGACAATGCAAGTATCTTATGATGAATACTATTGGGTTACATATAAATTTTCCTCTGCAATTGTCAGTAATCAATAATTTTGTATTTTGATCGTTTATGTTTACTTTGAAATGTTTTTGACCGTGAAATCTATGTAACCGATCTATATTCAACATTATAAACAAGCTTTCATAAATTTATCTGTGCGAACTTAATTAAAATGTAAAATTAGAATATAATAGTAATTAAATGTAAATTAAAGTCAAAAATCAAAGTTAAAAATAATGTTAAATGTTAAAATGTAAAACTAATACTAAAATAATTTTAAATCTTATATATATGTGCATAAATAAATGTTTGTATGTTAATTACTGGCAGTGGCTTATTTTATTTATTTTTTAATGTTGAAATCTAATTAGATAAGATATTATATTATTTAATCTCTGCTATTCCACTGAGCTTGTGACATGGGCTAACGACCGGATGCAAAATATAAAAAAAAAAAAAATTTTTTTTTTTTTACTTACGTATCTGCCTACTTTATAAATTTTTCTAGGTTCAAATGCCTAGATGGCGCTCTGTAGTGCAGTTTACATTAAGTGCTTTTCTCCGGATCATTACAATGGTGAACCAACTCGGGCCGATCTTTAATAAACCACAAATACCCTGAGCAAATTTTGTCAAAATGAAATATTTTTATCTGTTTACATAAAGTCGTATACTTTAAATCTGATAAAAGCACTGCCAGAAAGAAATAGCACATATATTAAAAACCAACGGAAAGTTATAAAAAAATTTAAAACTAATTTTTGTTAAAAAAAAAAAAAAGTCAAAAGGTTGCAATAAATATGTTTTTTTTGTTGTTGTTGATATATATTATGCTTTAATGTGTATAGGCGCGCACAGCCACGTAAGTTTATGATCAAAATGTGGTACCTTACGGAGAGTACCGTTGGGAATTTACTTCAGTGTAATCCTATTTAAGCATTTTAATCAGTCATAAATAAGTTGGTGGTATGTATAATTGTGCTGCAAATATACACGTATAAATCCATTATCTTTCAAAACGTATTTAGTTCAATGCAACTATCTTAAATAATTAATTTAAATAACTTGCTTGTCATGCCGTATGGAAAAATAAAATGTATAAGAAAAAATAATAGAACTCTTATGGGGAGGAGGTGAACGTAAATGGTCCTTAGGTAAGCGATAGTAAACATTTTTCTTTTTGTATATAGTCTTTTTGTAAAATTATTAACCGGATGTTTTGTAAATGTCTTCGTCAATCATGTACCGTAATTACTAACCCTAAGTAAAACATTTTTTTATTGATCATTTTTTTTTAAGCAACTTTGCTGATATGTAAGAAGCACAGACGTTCGTTACATTGTTTTTTTATATATTTATTAAACATGAAAGTAAATTAAAAAGTTCGCTTTTAAAAAGTTTCTTTAAGAATTAAAAATTGAAACTAAATATCATCTTAAACTCATATATATTAAATCACACAGATTAAAAAAATTATTAAAATAAAACTGTATTAAAAATAGAAAAGGTATTTTAAAAAACAAAAACTTAAAAAGATTTAGTGATAAAAATATATATTTGATTTGGAAAACAGGTTAATTAATCAGAAATGGAAATGATAAATTTAATTAGTCAAATGTAAACCAGCCTTGGGCATTTAAATGTAAAAACATCGGTTAGATAGGAAAACAATAGAAACTTTTAGCAAATGAAATAAATCCATTGGAAAATCGGACCTCAATGAAAAGGATCATCGCATCGATGACGTAATGTAAATTTAATCCTTCACATTAATATAAAAAGGACAAATTTGGAAATTATTAATTAGTGAGTTGTTATGATTATTATGATGTGACAGATAGATGTTAGTGCGGAGGTGTGGGAGAAGAGATTGAAGGACGCACGTTCAATCCCTTCAGTTGTTATAAAATGGGAAAATGAAACATCGCTTTTCTTATATTCAGAGGACCACAGGATCATCGGGAAATTTAACGCTGGATTTCAAACGGCAAGCAACTGTAAAAGATGAACATTTCTAAAACCGTAAGAACTTTCTAAGATATAACGAACAATATTAATTTGGAAACATTAAGAACTTTAAATTTTAAACTTTCCTATTATTTAATTGTTACAAATAGAATCCTATCTGACCAAACTAAATTCTTTATTAATAGTGTTATTTGATGTATATTTTTTTCTTATTTATGTAAAATCATTTCCATTTATTTATTTTTTATTCTTTAAGTTTTTATCATGATTTTTTTTGTTTTTCGTTAAATTAATTATATAAATGTTAAACTTAAGTTGGGCGTGAATGGCTGTATAGATTTGTAAAGTTATATTAGGGGAGGGTAATCTTAGGTTATTTGTTTCATGGTTAAATTGGGTCAATGGATTGGATATATTGGTGTGATTAGTAGATGTAATATTGATTCGCTATGGGCAGAATCGCTTCATACGCTGCACACTTCCGTTTGCCTATGGAAGGGATTATAAGTCGGATACCGCAGTTCCTTTCTATGGAGTTTTTTGTTTTATTGCTCTTCTTTGCAGATAGATGTAATATTCCTATCTCATGAGAAGCAATTTCTTCTCTTAACTTTTTGTGCTGCCGTATTTTATTACATTGAATACATCGATATATCAGATGAATTGATGCCGGTTTGACTACGAATTTTAACCTAAGGTTAAATAGGGATAGAATGTTTATTTTCAAAAGCAAATCTATGTGGTCTATTCATACTTGACCCTAAATAAAAATGCATTAAATTTAAGTTGTTTATAGACGCTTGCATGGATTGGTTATCGGTTAAGTATGTTTTGGGTTTTCATATTTGATCAAAATATATAGACATTCGATAAATAATGATACCTTACGGTGAGTATCTGAAATGTATTTATTCGGATGTCTTTTAAGTTATTGGTGACAATGCAAGTATCTTATGGTGAATACTACTGGGTTACGTATAAATTTCCCTCCGCAATTGTCAGTAATCAATAATTTTGTATTTTGATCGTTTATGTTTACTTTGAAATGTTTTTGACCATGAAATCTATGTAACTGATCTATATTCAACATTATAAACAAGCTTTCATAAATTTATCTGTGCGAACTTAATTAAAATGTAAAATTAGAATATAATAGTAATTAAATGTAAATTAAAGTCAAAAATCAAAGTTAAAAATAATGTTAAAATGTACAACTAATACTAAAATAATTTTAAATCTTATATATATGTGCATAAATAAATGTTTGTATGTTAATTACTGGCAGTGGCTTATTTTATTTATTTTTTAATGTTGAAATCTAATTAGATAAGATATTATATTATTTAATCTCTGCTATTCCACTGAGCTTGTGACATGGGCTAACGACCGGATGCAAAATATAAAAAAAAAAAAAATTTTTTTTTGACTTACGTATCTGCCTACTTTATAAATTTTTCTAGGTTCAAATGCCTAGATGGCGCCCTGTAGTGCAGTTTACGTTAAGTGCTTTCTCCGGATCGTTACAATATATATATATATACTGTAATGCAATGTACTTGCTGCATTCCATTTACATTGAAGAAAGAAGGCCCCAAACATTGGGAAAGCCAAATATAATGGAATGTATCTTTATATGATCTCAAATGAAAATAAACATATGAACTTTTGGAACAATAATCATTAGTTAACCAAGCCCCTAACTTTGATACATCAAATGTAATGAATAATTAAACAAATATATTATGCTGACCACGTTGTGGCATCCAAATGTGATGAAACATACTTTTACTCCATTATACCAATCATCAGTTAACTGGGACCAACAGTTTATGATTCCAAATGTAATGGACAATATATCATATAAACATATTATACCTCAAATGTAATGCAACATCAATATATGAGAAGAAAATAATGCTTCAAACATTGGATGATAAACGTAATGGAATATATATAATCTAAATGAATCCAATTGTTGAGAAAGCCTAATATAATAAATTGTATGATTTAAATGAAGAAATACAAAATTATCCCAGTTATATTTAAATAAATTGTTTATGTGCCCTTCCAACTAGCTATACATGAAATAAATTTAAAATCATATAGAACAATGAGATCTATCCTTATAATTTATTTTCAAGGTTGATATGACTAATTAATCAAATATATATCAGAAACAAAGGGAATTCTATTGAATCCAATATACACATCTATTATGTAAATTTATGTATATCTAAACATATCAATGAATAATACTACGTGTAAGTAACTTAAAGACTAAATAATGGGTGAAATACGTAGTTATCCTCTATTAAATTGTGAATTCAATTAATTTCATAATGACTTTGGCACTAATAGAAAAATAAGAATAAAATATTAATACTCTTTCAAATAAATTACAAAGGCATTACTTATAAAACAAATAGTACATCCTTTATTTTTATATTATGGTTTAATTTAAGGTAATATCAATGTTTTAAATACAAACCCAAATAATAAATATACATATATACTTGCAATAAGTATATATATATATTAAATAGATAAAGACATATTTGTGCTTAACAAGTATGCATTAATATAAACACAAATCCATATTTATATTTTTCAAACATTCAAAAATAATATATATATATATATATATATATATATATATAAAAAACAGCAAATATATATAAATTATTGTTTTGGTCTGCATAAGAATTATTATATGAAGTTTAATAAAAAAAAAAAAAATTGAAAATAAATAAATTAATAATAAAAAAAAATTATAATAAAAATTTGCGAATATAAATTTACTTATTAAAATATACATAACAACTCATATGCAACCCAAACTTATAAGCCATACTTTAAGATTTTAAATTACTTAAGTGTTAATTTTGACACCTGTTAAACGTTTATTGCTATTAGAAAACAAGACGCTTGAATTGAATATTTATAAAACGTTATATTTTTATAATGAAAAATAAAAGTATAACAAAAATATTGATCTCAAAAATATATTTATATATCATTTATACATATAAAATTATTTACTACCTTTCAAAATTCACTTGTTTAATTTTCCTTCAAAAGTCAACTTATTCCATTGTTTTATTTCTTTATCCGTTTAATATTAGAATGCATTCTAGTTAAAGTGAAGAAACTATCACGATAGAGAAAATTGTCAATTCTTGGATGTATGTATATTTTTATCCTTCTAAAATTTCTTTCCTTGAAAAATAAATAAATAAATTGAAATGTTGAATCCAATATATATTAATTCTAGTTACCTCCAGATTATTATTAGATTGACCATTATAGATTTCAGATAGCTATATCAAATTTTGGCTTCAGACGTGATGAAATTCATGTGTTGAAATTTGCTTAGTTTTTTTTTTAAACTGCCTTGGAATAAATGAAAGAAAATGGTGCAGCCCCTTGGCTGCGATATCTCTATTAGCCTGTCATGATTTATGTATTTACCATAGAAATCTAACTTATTCCAATATTCTTAAGAATGGTAATTTCAAAGAAAAAAAAAATACAACAAATTTTTATCCTTCAATTGGTTTTATCACTATCCTAATAATAATGGCTTCTTTTTTGTTGTTGCAGTTGTTCCACATGCTAGCAAATGCTGTTTTGAAAACCATTGTTACAAATGTTTTATTTTAAACAATTAACATTAAAAAAAATAAAATATCAAGCATATATATAAAAAATATTAAATTGAAAATTTATTTGACAGCTTTAAAAATATACATAAATAATAATATTGCATTTTTTTAATAATCACTGCAAATAAAATAATTTTTTTATATAATCAACAATTTATAATAATTAAATATTCATAACGATGTACCATCAACATATAAATAAAATAATAACTTCAAACAATAACTATACCTAATAACCATAAACAATAATAATACTTCATATATAAACATCAACTCAAAGAGATTTTTTTTTTAATAACAAATGATAATTTTTAAAATATAGATAGACTTATTGAAATTTACAATATATATATATATATATATATATATAGAAACTACACTAAAACATATATATATATATATATATATATGTTTTAGTGTAGTTTCTAAAATGCAAATTAATAATTTATTAGATTATTACATTAAGTGAAAGATTTTTTTAAAAATAAATTTTTATTTATAATTGATGAAAATATCTATAGTGGTAAACTTAAAACATATGCTTATCCTATTATAAATTAAAACTGTAAATGGTTGATATTTCTTTTTCAATTTGCCATCATGGAAATGTAAACATTTTCTATTAAAATCTGAATTCTTTTTCTAAAATTATTTACATTTCATACATATGTTTTTAAAAAATTATTAATGTGTAAAAAATGTTCTAAAACATATGTTTTTTACTTGAAATGTCAAAAAGAAAAATTGAACTGCCAAAATTTATTGACAAGCATACTCTGGTAGACCAATCAGCTCATTGAAAGGCAGTGCTTACATTATTGTTATACCATTAAATTTAAGTATTATTGATTTAATAATTGTAAATAAATTTTAAAGGTGTCAGCATCATTCAGTATGATTTTGTCAATAAAATAACTGCAAAATCAAAAAAAAATTACATTAAAAATATCAATTTGAGAGTAAGATAAAGCTGCATACAAAAATGACCATACAGTGCAATTCACAGATTTATAATATTTTTGGGGGATGCTGCATTGATAGCTGCCAATGTTAGATAATATAATTCCAGATACATATTATGCATTAGTAATAATCATTTAATGGACTCATAAATTTGTAATAAAAGAGCTTTATTGTCTGGTCACATGTCATCAGTGTTTTTATAAAGATCACAATAAAAATGTTTTTTGCAGAAATTGAAGAATTTAAACAGTAGTTAGAATATATTTTATCAATCATTTAAAACTTTGCAAGATTGACATATTATATATATATATATATATATATATATATATATATATATATATATATATATATATATATATATATATATATATATATATATATATATATATATATATATATATATATATAAACATTACAAGCATAAAGCTAAACATCACATGATCACTATATGGAGAGTTTTGCTTTGTTTTGGATTGTTTCATAAAGCTAAACTAGTCAATATAAAATCAAAACTACCCAAAATCTAAAATTAAACCAGACCAGCATAAAAATAATATTAAAACACAACCTAAGGTTTCACTGCTACAAGCAGACTTCTCAAGTGTAAAGAACTACAAAAAAACCACACATTATATATACTATTAAAAACTACCCACAAATCCATTCACTTCCCAACCACCCTTAATATTAAAAGAACTCTTAAATAAGTTAACTGCTTCAGAATAATAAATTTTCAATAATAAAGACTCATTAATTCTTCTTTTGATTTCATTTCTCTCAAAGAAGACAACCTTAGCTTCATCAAAATCAATAGTGTGGCCTGTATTTTTTTCATGGACATACAAAGCAGAACTAAGATATCTACTTTTAACTCTACTTTTATGAACCTTTATTCTTTCATTTAAACTCAAACTACTCTGACCTATGTAAACCTTCTTACAAAATAAACAAGGAATAAAATATACCACACCAGGAATAGTCTTTCTATCAAAAACTTCTTTTATATTATTTAATAAATTATTCAATGTAACACCCCTTTTCCAAGCAATTTTCTTATTTCCAAACAATTTACTATTTATATTTACTTCTTATAAAATTGTGTGTAGAAATAGTAAATTGTTTGGAAATAAGAAAATTGCTTGGAAAAGGGGTGTTACATTGAATAATTTATTAAATAATACAAAATAAGTTTTTGATAGAAAGACTATTCCTGGTGTGGTATATTTTATTCCTTGTTTATTTTGTAAGAAGGTTTACATAGGTCAGAGTAGTTTGAGTTTAAATGAAAGAATAAAGGATCATAAAAGTAGAGTTAAAAATAGATATCTTAGTTCTGCTTTGTATGTCCATGAAAAAGATACAGGCCACACTATTGATTTTGATGAAGCTAAGGTTGTCTTCTTTGAGAGAAATGAAATCAAAAGAAGAATTAAAGAGTCTTTATTATTGAAAATTTATTATTCTGAAGCAATTAACTTATTTAAGAGTTCTTTTAATATTAAGGGTGGATGGGAAGTGAATGGATTTGTGGGTAGTTTTTAATAGTATATATAATGTGTGGTTTTTTTGTAGTTCTTTACACTTGAGAAGTCTGCTTGTAGCAGTGAAACCTTAGGTTGTGTTTTCATATTATTTTTATGCTGGTCTATAGATTTGGGGTAGTTTTAATATATATATATATATATATATATATATATATATATATATATATATATAAATATATATATATATATATATATATATATATATATATATATATATATGAACATTCTCTTTGTATAATAGTTGAGTTTTTAATGTTAAGCTTTAACAAACCTAGACAGTCTCTGGGTTTAGAGAAAAAAATATATTTATTGCAATACTTCTGATTAATAATAAAAACTTTTTGTATAGCTTATGTGCCCTAAATTATATTTTGAGATAATCTCACTCATTGAATGTAGTAGTTAAATTTTAACCAATTATATATATATATATATATATATATATATATATATATATATTATATATATATATATATATATATATATATATATATATATATATATATATAAATTATTAATCAATGTCTGTATTCCAATTATAATAAAATATATATAATTATTCAAAACAATACAATAATTAATACAGTAACAATATTTTAAACAAATATATACCAATTTAATAGAAGTACTTTCAACTATAACTAATTGCAATTGGAATTCGCATATATTTAGATTTAAAAACTTTCTTCATGATAACGATCTTGTTTGTTTAAAAGAAGATAAGGGGTTAAGGTTATGTCTTATGTCAAAACTTGATTACTACGATAAAGTTTTAATTCAAATGGAAAAGCTTAAATTTAAACAAGTTGGAAAAATAAACATTGAAAATTTACGTGTAAAGTTTATTGATGATATTTTAAAAAAAGCTAAAAAGAATAAATATATAGATGCTCATACGTATTATCGTCTTTATCCATCTGCTGCAATTTGTCCTAGAATTTTTTCAAATATTAAACTACATAAACAAGATAAACCTTTAAGATTAATGATTGACTTTGGCGGATCATTTTACTATGAAACCTGTAGATTTATAGAAACATTATTAAAAGATGCTCTTGGATTTGGAAAATATACTATTAATTCATCGTTTGATTTTGTAAAGAAAATTCAAAATATTAATATTAATAATAATGATAGTATTTGTACATTTGATATATGTGAGATGTATGGTTCAATAGATAGATTAAAATCTATAAAAATTATATTAGATGCTTTAAGGTTAAAAAAAGTTGATGTTAAAAAAGTAAAATTTGTAAATGATGTATTATATTTTATTGATAAAAATATATATGCTATATTTAATGAAAATTATTATAAAATGGATTATGGATGGCCTATGGGACTTCCTGTAGTTTCACAAATATGTAGTTTTGTGGTATCAAGATATGAAGATATAATTCTTAATACTAATATATATTGCCAAGGTATTAAAATTTATTACAGGTATGTTGATGATGTTTTCGTTTGTGGAAGTTTAGATATTATAAATATATTATTCAATGAATTAAATAGTTTAGAAGGTTTAAAATGGAGTAAATCTTTTGAAGAAAAAAAGTCAATTCAGTATTTAGATATTAAAGTTACACGTAATAAAAATAAATTAGATTATTGTATGGTAATAAAAGATATTGAAAAAAGAGGATATATTCCTTGGTATTCAAATGTGCCAATTGCACATAAATTATCCAGTTTAAAATCATTTTTATTTAGGAATAATAAATTATGTAAATATAGTTCTGATAAAATAAGTAACATAAATGTATTTATTATGGATTTGTTAAATGTTGGATATGATCATAAATTAATTTATAATATTGTTACTAAGTTTAATGATAATAGAAATATTTTAGATGCTATAGATATTGATAAAATAAAATATACTTGGATATCAATACCATTTATTTGTAATGAACAGGTTAAATTTATAAAACAGATATATAAAAATATATGTCGAGTTGCATTTTATACTACTCCTAATTTAAATAGATTAATAAATAATTCAAAAAATAGGTGTGGTATTTTAAATCAAAGTTGTGCAATATATAAATGGCTATGTTTTTGTGGAAAGGCATATATTGGGGAATCTCGATGTACATTGGAGAAAAGATCAAGGGAGCATTTGTTATTATATAAACGAGTGCAAAAATCAAGACAAGAGAATGTTAGAAATGATGATGTATTACCATCCGTATTTTTTGATCATAATGTAACATGTAATTATGGTTTTGATTTTGATTTTAATAAAGTTAAAATTCTGTGTATTGAAAGAAATAATAATAAACGCAAAATTAAAGAAGCTATGTTAATAAAAAGTGAAAAGCAACAGTTGATAAATAGACAGACAGCCAATATAAAAATTAATGAATTGTGGGAAAATTGATGTATGACATATTTCTTTTGTTTACATTTGTTACAGTTTTTTCTAATACAATTTGAGTCTAGTTGACAACGACTACATAGATAGTTGAAAGTACTTCTATTAAATTGGTATATATTTGTTTAAAATATTGTTACTGTATTAATTATTGTATTGTTTTGAATAATTATATATATATATATATATATATATATATATATATATATATATATATATATATATATATATATATATATATATATATATATATATATATATATATATATAATATATATATATATAGTCATTTCAGATATTTCATTCTTATTTTAATTTCTATACTGTTGTAAATTATCCTTTGGTTAAAAATTATCAATCACTCTCTTTCTCACTAAATGTGTACTTTAAATACAAAATACTATTATCATGTGAGCAATAGTATTGAAACATCAAAATTTCTGCATTAAAGATGATAATTCATTTTAAATGTATACATTGTGGTTTATTAGATTTGAAATCTTGAATGTTTTAATATTTGATATTAATACATTTGAGCTTTAAAATCACTGCTATAAATACATTCATTCAGTATATATATATATATATATATATATATATATATATATCGTTTGCTCTATCTATCTATACAAATATATATATATATATAAATCTATATATATATATATATATATATATATATTGATTTGAAGATTTTCATGGATTGCATATATAAAAAAACATATTTTGCAGGTTTATCTGTATTAAAAAATTTAAATATTGATATTCTGATGTTTCATCTTGGTCACACAAGTCATCCACTGGATGATAAAAGGTAGAAAGATGAATGTAGAGATGCTACAATCACTGAATTGAAAAAATTGTTAAAGTTCCACCAATAGCAAAAATGTTAAATTTAATTTTTTTTTTTTTTTAAATCTTTCCAAATAGGAGGAAGTTTGCATGTATCATCTCACTTATTGATACAATCTGGCTTTTTAAATATCTCAATGGCTTCTCTAATTTTGCACTGGTAGAGATTATCACATCTGGATATGATCCTGGTTCTAGAAAAATCAATTTTATGACCTGAATGTATAGTATGGTGTTAGAGTGCTGATGATGATGAGTGTTGTTTAACTGCATTAGCATGCTTATCTCTCCTAACACTGATGCCATGATTACTCATATCTATGTATAAAGCTTTACAATTTTCACATGAGATTTGATAGATAAACACCATGAGACTCAAGAAGGATTGAATCTCATCATCAGCACTCTCACTACATACTATAGATTCAGATAATAAAATTAATTTTTCTAGTACTGGGGTCATATCCAGATGTGATAATCACTACCAGTGCAAAATAGAGAAGCCATTGAGATATTTAAAAGGCCAGATTGTATCAGTAAGTCAGATGATACATGCAAACTTCCTTCTATTTGGAAAGATTTTTTAAAAAAAAACATTCATAAATTTAACATTTTTGCTATTGGTGGAACTTTAACGGTTTTATTTTTTCGAATCAGTGATTGTAGCGCCTCTACAACCGTTTTTTCTACCTTTTATCATCCAGTGGATGACTTGTGTGACAATATCGAAACGTCATATCAATATTTAAATTTTTTAACCAGGATGAATCTGCAAATATGTTTTTTATATATTGGAATACCAGCTTTGGTGTAAAAAGTTGTTTTCAAGCCTCTTAGTGTGGGATAAAAATATTACATCAAGAATGTTAAAATGAGAAGTGTTCTATAAAAAAAACCACTTATTATACTCAATATCAAATAAAATTTGTATGTAATAGAAGCATATCTAAAATTAACCAAGATTCCTATTTTTAAACTGAAGTCAACAATAAAATCATTAGTCATCATTGATTCTAAAAACAAGAATTTTCTAGATTTTGCGAAATCAGTGACGCGGAAATGATTTAGAAACTAATTTTAATTTAAAAAATCAGATATATCATTGAATGCATTAATTATATTTATAATATATATGTATTTTTTGAATTATTCATTCCAATGAAAGCTTCTACGATATTCTTCCGCAGATAGAAAGTGAAATAAAATATTTTATTATAAACCTAAATTATGAAAAGATCAGACAATTGTAATAATCATTACGCAATTAGCTAATTATATATACACTACTAGCTTAAATTTCTGGTCTTACGTTTGACTATTCTAGTCAATTAAAATATTTGAAACGGCCAATGTTCTAAGATTTATTTCATTCTGACCCAGCACTTTTAAATTAGCTAAAATAATAATCTCTTATACATGATTCCTTTAAGTAGTATTAATATTTTTTTAAATTATTTATCTAAATATATGGCTCAAATATGCAAGTGTAAAAAATAAAAAGAATATTGCACTTATAGATGAAATTATATTATTTTTCCTTTATATATATGAGAATTGTACCGTTTTATCTAACTATAATTAATAGTCCTGCCTTATTCATAACTAGAGACTTCAAGCCGTCTAGGTCTATTTATTAAAGTTAACGGAGGTCTTATTTTAAAAGCTATCAATTTTTCTAAGATTTATAATAGTATTTTACGTTTGACACCATATCATATAGTAGAAAAAAGAAAACAATCACTACTATAACTGAATAAATTGAACAAAGTTATTGGTTTGAAGCTATTTTGTATTACAATAAGAAAAGTTGTTACCAACGTTGTCTCCACATTATATCAAATTTATCTCCTTTTAATTGAAATATCACGTTGTGAAAAGAATATTTTCCTGCTGCTGCTTTTCTAATATAAGTTATCGATCACTAAAACAGCTTGGCGGAGAAGTGACACTACGTTGCTTGATAAATCGTAAAGTTGTATAATAAATCGTTTAGCTTTTAGATTTTAAATTCTTTAATGAAGTCTTTTCTAAGTTTTATTTCAAACTTTAATATATTTTGCTTTCTCAATTATATGTATAATGCTTATATAAAACTATTTGAAAATGTTTTAAATGACGAAATATTTTAGTTAATATATATATATTAGTTTCTTTGTCAGATGTCAGATTGAGTAAAGAAACAAAAACCTTTGATCATTATCACTCATAGTTTGTATTGTATTTTATTTGCCTAATATAATTCATTCAACCATTTCAGTTTTCGAGCAGCCACATAATGCCTGGTATATGCTCATATTATTAAAATATATATGTAAAGAACTTGGTAATACGACGATAATGCTTCCATATACCAAATATTTGATCTGGATTCAAACTTAGTTGGATATTTTATAGATAACCTGAAAAAAAATATAATTCAATGTGCTATATAATACTAGATCATAAATGGATATTAAGTCTTTATTAGATAATGAGTAAACAAAGAATTGTACTGTCAATATACTATCTTGAATATCAATGTTTCTTTACATGGCATTGTTGAAGATATTTTTGTTTTGAAATAGTTCGTGTAATGATAGATTTCCCATATTATTTATTAACAATATCTATCTATCTATCTATCTATCTATCTATCTATCTATCTATCTATCTATCTATCTATCTATCTATCTATCTATCTATCTATCTATCTATCTATCTATCTATCTATCTATCTATCTATCTATCTATCTATCTATCTATCTATCTATCTATCTATCTATCTATCTATCTATCTATCTATCTATCTATCTATCTATCTATCTATCTATCTATCTATCTATCTATCTATCTATCTATCTATCTATCTATCTATCTATCTATCTATCTATCTATCTATCTATCTATCTATCTATCTATCTATCTATCTATCTATCTATCTATCTATCTATCTATCTATCTATCTATCTATCTATCTATCTATCTATCTATCTATCTATCTATCTATCTATCTATCTATCTATCTATCTATCTATCTATCTATCTATCTATCTATCTATCTATCTATCTATCTATCTATCTATCTATCTATCTATCTATCTATCTATCTATCTATCTATCTATCTATCTATCTATCTATCTATCTATCTATCTATCTATCTATCTATCTATCTATCTATCTATCTATCTATCTATCTATCTATCTATCTATCTATCTATCTATCTATCTATCTATCTATCTATCTATCTATCTATCTATCTATCTATCTATCTATCTATCTATCTATCTATCTATCTATCTATCTATCTATCTATCTATCTATCTATCTATCTATCTATCTATCTATCTATCTATCTATCTATCTATCTATCTATCTATCTATCTATCTATCTATCTATCTATCTATCTATCTATCTATCTATCTATCTATCTATCTATCTATCTATCTATCTATCTATCTATCTATCTATCTATCTATCTATCTATCTATCTATCTATCTATCTATCTATCTATCTATCTATCTATCTATCTATCTATCTATCTATCTATCTAGTTTATCTCTAAAGAAAATATTAGAATTTACTGTATAGTTTTCAATGAACCAATTTATAAATAAATAAATACCTTTGGAGAGATATATAAAAAAGATATAAACAGATTTCTAGTTTATTGACACATGTGACTGTTTATTATCTCTAACAATTGCAGCACTAAAATTTCAGCTGAATCCCATCTTTCATTTTCATAATAGATAGAATAGTTTGTAGATATTGCTAGTGCTTGAATAAATAAACTACTATAGCTTTTATGAAAAAACTGGTAATAGTTTTGTAGGGTGAGATCAACATATTAAATGTATCTACTCGTATTCTGTTCCAATGCCCAAACACACTAATCAGTAAGTTTCATAATGTATATGAAAATAATAAAATACATTTAAAAACAGTCCTTAAAATGATAGAAGTAACAATAACATAAATGCATATTGAATATAAAAGTTACAAATGTAATGTATAAAAAAAAGTAAAAAAACAATATAAATATGTCCAATACAGGCATCCCATAAAAATTGTATTAAGCTGAAAATATGATATTTAACAACTAAAACAGAAAACAATGAATTCAAAAGAAATACATTTAATTCATAAGTACAGATGTTAATAAATGCATATGGTACAATGCCATCCATAAGAATTGCATTAATTAAAGCTATTTAAACTAAATAACCCTTTATTAATGAAACCAAATGCAAATCCATAAGAAATTAAATTGCAAAAAAAAAAACAGTAGATGGAATCATTATAAATAATAATATAACAAGCACAGCAATGCAAAGCATAATACATGCACGTAGCATAAAACTAGCTGATGGCAATAAATGAATATCAAACATAAGCAATACACAAAAAAATTATAATCTAGAAACTATTAATGCGCAAAAAAATTAAAAATATTGATGTTATAAAAATGTACTGATGAGATTTTAGATTTACAGCAAAACTTGTACTATGAAAAAGGTAAATTTGGAAATAAATAACATTTTAATAATGATTGACTTTTGGAATGTAATTATTATAATTTTTTTTTTAGTTTACCTACGTTTTGTTGATTAGCTCTTTATAGTAACTCTTTGAGTGAGACATGTATTCAAAAATATCAAAGATAAGAAAAAACATTATTCACTTTCCCTTTGTTCAACTGTTCTGTTCTCCCATGTCTGAAAAAAAAAAACTATACAGTGATATACAAATATTATGTATTAGCAGGTAGAGCAAATAATTCTGTATTGAACACACTTGGTTTTTATTATGGCGATTGACCCACTACTGTGCTGACAATCAATTTTGCTGACAAATTTATTTATATGGGTGCCAGTGAGCAAAATGAAATCAATAGGGCATGTGATATAACCCATTGGCCCCCAAACCACATATGATTGACTTAATTTTTGATAAAACAATTGAATTGATGATGAAATGTCAAAATTAATATTACAAGAACTTTTATTGGTGATATTATTCTAAATCTTGCTAGCATGAAAGCGTGCAAACCATTTAAGCATTTTGCCAACTGCATCTGGCTGCTTGGTGTACACAAAGGGTCTTCACCTGCTTTGAGGTTACTCTAAAAATTATTGTCATTAAAGCGTAATGTCACACTGCATCGGACCGCTTGACAGATAATTCCCAGTTTGAAGGTCTTCGCCTACTTTGAGGCTACTAAAAATACAGAGCGAACATTAAATATATGTGCTAGCAAGCCATACTGTAAAATTAAGACTTTTAACATGGTATCACAACGGATATCTTATATTATAAAACTAAGATACTAATTAATTTTGACATAGAAAACATTTCATTTATGACATAGACAAAATTATTTCACTTATTTTACTCCTATGCTTTGATCTGTTCTTACTACTTTGCTAACGATATTTTCTTACTGTCATGAACGCGTATAAACAAACGTATAATATATATATATATATATGGATATATAGTACACATATAACTAATTACACATATACTTAAATAATTATTCTAACAGTCTTTTGCATTTAAAAAAAAATCTTGAATACATTTAACTATAAAGAAGAGAATTAGAAAGTGATATTTTAATTTATTAAATCATTTCAGTTATGCATTATAAATCGCATAACTTTTTCAAATATATAAAACATTCTACAAACATATCACTTTAAACATTTAATTTATTGAGATCTGAGTAACTAAAACAAAATTACTATCTCCAGGGCATGTGTGGGGTTTATTAAGTCGAGCCACAATGATTGGGCAGCCAAAAACATAACCATGTACCGGTCAAAACCCACCACCACCGTAAGTCAAATCGGATTCAAACTCAGCTGAACCAAAACTGAATTTAAACCCAACTCAACAGCTCAGATAGCAGAAATCGATGGCACAGTTCTATGCGCCAAGAACTAGCTCAACAGTTGGTGAGGACTAGAGACTCCTGAGTAACACTAATATCTAAGAATTTATATACTTTGAATAATTTTATAAATTGAATCATATGTATGTTCAGGTTGCCAACACAGACAGCGAGTATTAACATTTAAATAATTATAAAAGAATGATGAACTGAGAAACCAAGTATGTTAGAAAATATTTAATAAGAATAATCTGTTTCGTTTCCATAAAACATAGAATGCATTAATTACCTCTAGTCTTTAAGAGAATTTACAAATATAATAAGAGTGGCGGTCCTTATCATATGCCAACGATTATTACACAACATAGAATTCTATGTCTATGCCCCCAACGAGAAATATAAAGGCAGATAAAGGTACTCATTTAGAACGGAAATGATTGCTCTAATTTTATTACGGTGGAATGTGAGATTTATATTTCACATTCGGGAATCTATTCATGAAGAGCAAAACGTAATTTTAGGGCATAACTTTAAAATTGATTTGAAACTTATTTAATTAATAATATATTTGAGAATTTGTTCGACTTTAATTTAAATCACTTCATCACGAATTACGAGCATGGAGAGGGTTTTACCGGAACAAAGATGCAACGGTACTGACGGCTTACGAGACAGAGAGGAAAATTGAAATATGATCGCTAGTCGATGATCGAAGTCCTATGGCGGCTTGCATCTAACAAGTCTTATGCCCTTTGACTAATGAATACAAAAGGAAGTACTTTCTTCCTTGAGAAATTTAAATAAGAGAATATGATCACCGACCAGCCTAACGGAGCGGAAGATTGCCTTGCGTCAGCAACGTTCGATGATGATGACTTGATAGTCATCATTGAAAAATAAAATCCATGTAGAATGCTCTATGTGATGACTTGACCAATTAATTAAAGTCAAACGAGCTTTTATCGAACTATTTTAAAACATTTATAAACTATATTAATTATGCCCTAATTATCGTACACTTCCTGAATATTACTACAAACTAACAAAAGTTGAATTAAAATATATTTAACCCTTTATCAACCCTTTTGCAAAAACATTTTAAATATATATATATGGATAAATAAATCAACATTAGTGAAGCAAGAAAATACCATTTTAACATTATATGAATATATATAAACACTTGTAACTTAGGAGCTGGGGACATAGGTGAAAAACGGAGCTAATAGTTTATTATTAGCCAATTATAAAAATCATAAACATGTAATATTTTCTTTCGACTCGATGATTGATAGAACTTATAAATTTAGTTCTAATGGGTGAGAATTACTATTTGAAATTAATATTATAATATTTGCGTGAGGCAAATAGAATGGGGGAGCTCATCGAGTTGAAAGATTATTGGCATATAATTTTAAATAAACGACATTAATAAAGCATACAAATATATATATATATTAAATGAACCACCAGGTAAGAAAAGAAAAAGTTTAAAGACTAGAGATTGAAAGAATTACACTATAGATTTACAGTAGCATTTTATAAATATTTTTACATTGAAGAATAAAGAGCTCTTAAATAGGAGGAGAGTAAATTAAAGTTAGAACTGGCCAGAAAGTTTAACGTTCATTATAGAAATATATTACCCCTTCCGCTGGTCCTTAAGTTGCACCTCCAAGTTGTTGAAAATGTAGGCATCATTAGTTGACTACTGGAACAGTATTTTAGTAGCTTTCATAATTTTAGCAGAATGATCGGTCCGGAAAAGGGTTCAGCAGCTCCATTGAAGATTTCTCGGGACTTTAGGAACCGTAGCCAGATTCCTGATGTTCTAGCCCTCTATCATGATGAAATACAAATTAATATGCACAGAGTTCACTGCACTACTCTACAACAAAGCTAGCCTTTTTTCCTGACTTTTCAGGGCTATATATACTATTCACTGATGCCTCCGGCTAGCGCTCATTTTATTATCAATATGTTTTTTTATAATTAGTTGTTTTCAAATACATTCCCTCCATAAGGCTTTCAAACTAATTAGCTTGAATTCCTTCTCTAATTGAAAATGAATTTTTAAAATCTGAAAATGATTCAATTAGAAAAATGAATCCTTATCTTTTTCCAATTCATAAAGCTTTACTATTGTTTTTAAGAATTTTAAAGCTTATCGAAGGAATGTAGCTTTTAATCACCGAAACTTTACAAATTATTTACGGGTGAAAAAAAAAATATTCCCGACGCAATGAAACTTTCAAACAATTATATATATTTAATATTTACAAATATATATACGCACAATCCACGCAATTTAATATATATAAATTCATGAATACTTTATCATGAATTTATTTAGAGAATTGATCAATTTTAAACTAAACTAATTAATTTTGCTACGCATTTGAAATAAGTTATTCATTATGGAATTTAGCGTGGATTGAACGTATAAAGTCCCATTGCATCGGAAATTTAAGGTTAGTATTAGGGTAAATAACATGAAGCTAGGATCGAACTCAAATCCGACTACTTCAATATGAAATTACATTTGGTCTCATTGTTGCATTGTTATTTAGTTTTATTGTTTTCTTTAATATGGTTCTTGCAGTAAATATACAATTTCTTCTGTATATTTTTTATATTATCCATGTTATTCATTTTTCTCATTAAGAGAGAGAGTTTGAAAATTAATTCTTTATAAATGTTTTAAGTTTACCATATTTCTTGTCTCAATTGCTTTTTATTGTTTTGATTAATTTTTGCGGTATTGTGCATTTAAAATCATTATTTATGTTCATTCCATGGATTTATTCTGTAATTAAAATGTTTTATGAATTTGCATTTTAGCCTCATAAATACACCATTATTTGTTTTTATGTATTATAGATCTGTTACAATTTCTTTAATATGGATTATTTTATTTAATACAGTACTGAATACAGCTGTTGATATTCATATAGTTTTAATAATTGCATTTTTTACATATTTATATTCTTATGGACTCTGTATTTTTTATGTACACCCTTGCCATAAATTGATTTTTGTAATTTAATTTATTATGAATCTACTATTGAAATTATTAAAATATTATTTAGTTTTATTTTTACCATTTATTGATTTGGTTTCTAAATATGTTATTTTTCAGATTTATTTTTAAAATATAGTATATTTATTCATACTTTAATTTTTTTATAGTTTTGATTTTTCTTAACTCATTCTGATGGATAGATAACCAGTTTTTGAAGCATTGGCATTAGAATCTTTAGAAGTATCTATAGAGGTACACTTACAACTCGGGTGGTTACAAAAATATTCAGTCAAAACACTGATGCTAAAACTATGCTTATTGATGCATCCAAAACTGCTTTTTTACATCTATATTTATATTACAGAAATTTAAAAGTGTTATTTTTTTAAAAAGCAAACAGTCAAAATAGTCACCTATTACTAATTACCCAAACTATTGTCACTTATTTTTGTTAGAATTAAGTTTAGATGTTCCCTTCCTGTTTAAATTTTAAATATAATATAATTAAATGAACTGGTTGGTGAAATTTCAACTTGAGAGTCATGAATACAATTTTATTTTACTAATGTTTATCACTAGTATATCAAAACTATTACCATATTACTTAAAATATAAGATCCTTTTTCCCAATTTTTGGACCTGTATGAAAGCAGTGCAATTTTAATTTGGACCTAATATTTTTAACATCTTACTTTTGTACACCTTTAATTTCATTATACTTTCACAAAGTATTATGATAATGATTGTTTATATTCCTGTGGAGAATAGTGTGTTAATTATTTTTAATCAAAGGAAGAAGATTTAACACTAAATATCAATAATTTTGAATTAATTTCATAAATGGCTTTAACTCTCTCTCTTAAACTGCTACTTTTATCATTATTTTGCTTACTTTATCATTATTTTATTGAGAAAACTGAACTGAATAACATTTAGAATTTTTTTACAACTAAGAAGTCAATACAACTATAATGTAAAAACTTGCCTTTGCTATGATTGATTGTTTTCTTGTCCTCTATACAAAAGAATACCTTCTAATGAATTTGACAGTTTCAATATCTTTGTCTTGATTTTCAAAGTGAAAGTATATATTTTAGAATATTTTAATATTATTTAGCTTACTTTACCATTATCTATTGAGAACATTGTACTGAATAACTTTTACAATTTATTTACAACTAAGAAATCAATACAAGAATTAGATAAAACATGATTTTGTTCAGATTGGCTGTTTCTTGTTCTCTACACAAGAGTACACCTATCAATGATTTTCACAATTCCAATATTTTTGTTTTACTTTTCAAAATGAAACATGTTTTAGAATTTTCTTTACATATTTATATTTTTTCAGAAAATATTTATAAAAATATTAATTGTTTTAAATGAAAGCACTATTGGAAAATTCAAATTAGAATGTACAATTTTAAAGTTTTTTAAAAAGAAAACTGTATTTAAAAAGCATCTTGCATTTTAGTTTTTTTATTTATTAAATAATACATGCCATAACAACAATATTTGATTATAGAGAGAAATGTAAAAAAAAAAAAAAACATTCTAATTTAAAAAGAGATTTGATTGCAATTAGTTTTTTTTTATTTTGTTGATTGTAATTTATTTTAAAAGCTGAGACTTATTTTTTAATTAATTTTGAAATAGATAAGAGCTTTTGTCAGATTTTTTTTTCAATTAATATTAAGTGTGAGATAAATATTAACTCTAGCCAAAACTTTAATTAGAGATAAGGTAGGAGATAATGGTTCACATAAATAGCCCTGGATTTTTGACTGATTTATTCTTGTGCTTCTTGTTTTTATTCAGATTCTTATTGTGATTCTTATTCAGATTGCTAACACTTATATTTTCTAATTGTGGGTGGTGGATACATTATATTTTGAAGGTTGCTAATCACATCTTATATCGCAACTGCTGATATTATATTTTTGCAAAGGGAAAAATACTGATTACTATTTTCCATGCTGATAGTGACCATCCATTTATCATGCCAAAAATATACATCATGACACAACTTCTTACCAACATGAAGTGCTAAATCAACCCAAAATTTAACCCAGAGCTCCACAATTTTATTTTGAAGAACATAATCTAAAAGTCTATTCCAGGACTGATCCTAAATTTTGCCTTTATACTCCTGACCAAAAAAATAAAAATCAAAACTTTCATGATAAATTCTAGGTAGAAATAAACTGTGCATTACCCTACTGGAAGAAATAAACTGGACAGAACATTCATTATGCCTCAAGGCAAAGAAACAATTTAATATTATAACCAGGGCTTAAATCTCTTGTTTAAATCTTTAAATAAAATTAAAAGTGTGAATAAGGAATGTAAAATAATATATAATTAAAATGGAATGTTTAAATTGAGTTAAGTAACTAGTTACAATTTATAAAAAAAATGTTTATATTGTTTTTAAATAACATTTAAAACTATAGCTAAGGAATGTGTTTTTGAGATGGGTTTTTAGATAAAGATCTAAAGAATGTAGTAATTTGCAATTAGGGTTTCTGTTAAAATTGGTATAAAAGATTTTTACATGTTTTTATGAAGTAGTAAGGTTTGTAATTATATAATGTAAAAAGTAAGTATAATAATAAAAAGTAGAAGAGGAAGATGTAAGCAAAATATAATTATGTATAATTAATATATTTTTTAATGTTTACATTGATATAAGAAATTTTTTTTGTAATTAAAGTATTATTTATACATATGTATTTCTTGTTGTTGTAGACCCTTGAAAATGACTGTAAAAATATAAACAGTTGAAACAATGGAGTTTGTATTATATATATGTTTACTATTAATTTAAGAATATAAAGTTTTTGAAAAGAAAAAGGATAGGATTGTGCATTTGTTGATATTTTATATATAGAGTCCACAAAACAAGCTCTTAACAAACTTTGGGATATCCTCAACCCCAGAGTGGTTTCTGCATCTAGCATTGTCAGTGAAATGCCAGGATATTCATTAGATTAAAAATACTAGGACAAGCCCAGTACTTTATCTAATGTATAACTATTGAGAAGAAAATCTGAAATTTTCAGACATCTATATGCTTAAAAATCCAGCTATCTAACTCAAATAACCATATGGGACTGAACTAAGTTCAGATACACTATATATTAATGGCTTTAGCAATATAAAATCACCAAAGCCTTAATAGCAAAAAATAAAATGATAAAAAAATCAAGTCAGATGTCACATAACCTAATTTTAATAAAGTTCATATTTACAAATGTTATATATAGAGCCCGTAAAACAAGCTCTTAACAAGCTTTGAGAATATCCTCTACCAGAGACTGGTTTCTGCATCTAGTGTCATCAGTGGCTATTTAAGTTAAATAGCTGTATTTTTAGACATATGGATGTCTGAAATTTTCAGATTTTCTTCTCAATAGTTATACATTAGATAAAGTTCTGAGCTTGTCCTAGTATTTTTAATCTAATGAATATCCTGGCACCTCACTGATGACACTAGATGCAAAATGTGTTATGGGCTTGAGGATATTCTCAAAACTTGTTAAGAGCTTGTTTTGTAGGCTATATATATATATATATATATATATATATATATATATATATATATATATATATATATATATATATATATATATAACATTTGTAAATACAAGCTTTATTAAAATTAGCTCATGTGACATCTGACATGAATTTTTATCATTTTATTTGTTGATATTTTTGAAGAACATATATTTTAAATGAAAAAGTCATTGAATACTTATTCTTTATTATATGACAATTCAAATATGTTCATAAATTATTATACTGCATGTTTATGTTCTGATATATATATATATGGGGTGTGTGGGGGTGAGTGGGTGGATGTGTGGTTGGGTTTTACACAAATTTATTATATGGTATTTGTAAAACACAATGTGTTAGTTATTTGCATTAATCAAAATCAGAAGGTTTAATTAATCTTTATGGCATACTCCGTAGACCTTACTTTCATTTTAAGTATTATTAATAAATTGAGATTTTATTGTTAAAATTATTTCAGTGAATTTACTTAATTCTAAAATATTATAAATTATTATATGGTAAGATTATATATTTTGATCACATTAATTGTTATAAAGGTTTTGTTTCTGAATTGGATTTGCACATATTAGTCTGTTATATAAAAGGAGTTTATATTTAGTGCTTATGAACATCTGGTTGATGATCATCTAGAACTGGCACAAGGGGGATATCCTTTAAAGTCCATACACATACATTTTATTTAGTTTATTTTCATTTACAAATTAATTTTATAGTTGGCCAGTACATTAAAGGTTCTAAGTGGCCAGAACATTAATGATGATCCATACATTTTAGTATTTCATCCTGACTTTTTACTGTTGTATTCTTATGGAATAGCATGGAAGTTTGTGCATCCAAATTATTTTTTAAATAATCTGCCCA
Source organism: Epiperipatus broadwayi (assembly GCA_028023455.1). Classification (NCBI taxonomy): domain Eukaryota; kingdom Metazoa; phylum Onychophora; class Udeonychophora; order Euonychophora; family Peripatidae; genus Epiperipatus; species Epiperipatus broadwayi. Next base: position 98,366 of record JAQFVV010006349.1, read on the forward strand.
AGTTGACAAAGATTAAATAATTAGCCTGTGCTATATTAGACCCATTTCAAATACAGTTAAAGATTGAATGTTGATTTCTTTTTATTGATGATCATTCATAATGAGGAATAAATATTTTGTCTGTAATGCTGGATGAACTTATATTTATTTATAGTTAGCTATGCTGATCTCTCATTCTTCTTATTTATTTATATTATTTGTAAATTTTATATTTTTCTATTGACTTGGGATGATTATGATTTTGCGTCACCCCATTGTCTTTGTACCAATACAATATATATATATATATATATATATATATATATATATATATATATATATATATATATATATATATATATATATATTGATCTACAAATTTACACTGAGCCTTTGATAATGATTTAAGTTTAATAAAAAAACTTTAAAATATTTTAATTATATGAAATAAATAATATTGATAATCTATTATAACTATTGCACTCATTTTCACTATCATTAGTTTTATAATTTGAAATAATAGCAAAACTTATGATCAAGTGGCATGTATTCATAGGTTTATACAGCTCCCTATAAAATTTTAAATATATTGAAGTTGCATAATATTAACATATTTTAAAACTTCTCTAAAATCCTATGGAGTTTTTACATTTTTATGATTACAAAAATCTGTAATAGCTTTACCTAATTAGGTATTTATGTCCAAATATTATAACTGATATGATCTCTATATCACTAAAATATCATTTTTTTAACAAAACTGTAATAAAAATTAAAATACAAACTGAGTGACCTCTAATGCCATTATTATGATATAAAAAATATATTTCTGAATTAATAGATTTTATGATATTGTTTTCCCTGACTCTAATAAAGTTTTAATGCTAAAATAGGTCTGAAGAGGCAATTAATCAGCAAATAAGTGTATTTCTTTGTAGAATTAATACCTAAATCATGACTACATATTTTAAAATTCATTGAGCATATTCACCATCATTTTATATTTTATTGAAGTAAAGATTTATGATTTATTTTACTTTAATCAAATCATTAATAATTTAATCATTGTCAGAAAACTATGGTGATTGATTTTTTAAATTGAATTTTAATGATTCCACACAAATTCTTAGTTTTTCTTTAGCATAAAATATTTTTTAATGTTGGAATAAATGACCATATGGTATGTTATATTTGCATCTCTATAATTTGTTAAAATTAACAATTTGCTTTTAGAAGTAAAGTATGATCATGAATTAGTTGATATTTTAGTAAATTGATTATTTTTATCTGAATTCATTATATTAATTGTTTTTTTAACTTTTCAATGTGATTTTGTGAGTCATTAATTAAAAATAAAGAATCATGCCACTTTTAAAAATGAATGATAATTTATATGCAATAAACATCTCAACAAATCCATGCTATTTTTAGATACAATAAAAAATTTGATTTACAGGATGCATAGAATTTTTTTTTATCCAAACTTTTAATTTGATAAGTCTTATATTTGTTTAAATCATTGTTTACTTCAGAAGCATTGTAATTTCATTGCTTTACATTGGTGTTTTATTGTTATTGTAACTCATATTGTTGTAGGACTATTTATAATGTAGATTCGGCAGTAATGCGTTTATTGCTTTTTTAATTTAAAAATAAATCTGAAACGATTTGGTTCTTAGAAACAGTTACAATGTGTCAGTAGTCTTTACCCTGTTGTTCTCAAAAGATAGATTTCTTTTAAGGGTGTTGTTTTTTTCTTGACAAACTTTATATGAAAGTATAATGTAGCATTATCACTTGTCATAATTGAAATGTGATAAAATTTTTTGTCAAATATTTTAATAAATATAAAACAAATATCTGATATTAAAACAAAATTTGATAGATTTATCATAAATCCACAATCATTCATTTACACTAAAAAAATCATTCATTTTTTGAATTTTTTTATACTATCATTATTTATGACATTTATATGTTTTTGTTTTATCTACATGCCAATTTTTAAATATTTATAAACTTCAAATGCACTTTTTTTAGAATATTATTCATTTATAAAATTAAATTTAAAATATCAAATCTAATTTGTTGAGTTTTAGAATAAAATAAAGATTTTATAAAGAAATGAAAGGTTGAATATTTACAAAATCTTTCATCAGGTGTAAAGACAGAAAATGTCAGAATTCAACAGAGTTAATTTGAATATATAAAAAAGAGGGCATACATAAAATAATAATTTCTTTTAAAAACTATAGTCTAGAGGTGGAATTATTTTAGATTATTATATAAAATGGTTGCTTTTGATAATGTCTTATCATAAACATAATATGAAGCATATTTATTGAAAATGGTCTTTTCTAAAAGATTAATTTTTAACTATTGTTTTTTAAAATTAATTCCAAGATCAAATAATACAAATCAAATAAAATATGACCATCTTTTAAACTAAACTTATGATATTTTGTTTTTTTTTTTTAAATTTTACTGCTTCTCAATTTTTTTTGATGAACTCTATAACCAAAAACTTATATAGAAAAAATATGACCAACAACAATTTTTAAAATTTTATCATTTCTTCTAACTTTGTTTTAAATTTTATTAGCTACAATTTGCTTTCTTTTTTTACATACTTTTGCATGTCATATGAAATATATAAATATTAAGCTATTTGCATGAATATAGATTAAATGATTAGACAATAGATACCTATGACTAGTTTTTGTGTAATTAAAAATATTGTGTTATAATTATAAAATATTAATTATTTATTGAATTGAAAAATCAAAAAAATGTAATCATTGAATAAAACAAAAAGTCTCTAGAAATCGATATTGATAAATGTGAAAAAAATGATACACTCCTTCTTTTTTAAAGTCATGAATAAAGCCATAAACATCTTAGCCATCACATTTCTCTCATTATTATTTAGGAATGTAGATATTCTATAAAATCTCAAATCTATTTACATTCTGTTATATTTTCATAACATTATCTTTGTTCATTCAATAATTTATTTTAAACTTATTTTTATTAATATTTAAACTAACATAAAAAAAAAACATCCAGTTTTTGTAAATGTTACCAACCCTTAGCATAATAAGTTTCTTCTGTTTGAAGGTGTTGATTTCTTCTATTTGAAGGTGTCTAGTGTTCATAGAAAATAATTAATATTATCACATTTTTCATATGTAATTTATGAAAGAAATACTCCAAATTATTCCATTTATATATTCCTCTGTTGGGAATATTTTATTTTAGCTTTTAAAAATAATTTCTTTCTACTCTTATTATAAAATGTTTTTTTTTTTATATAATCTATTTATTTCTCTATATTTTTATACACATTTTGAGATCTCTGTTTGCCTTTTAATATTGAAATTATTCTTCAATAACAACAAAAAAATATTATTATAATATTCAACAAACTTTACAGCATATTCTCCACTCTTTTTATATTGATAAAATAAAATCTTTTTAACTTTTTACCATATCTTATAATGTTTCTTATCCATTTTGTTGATGGTAATTTATTTGTAACTGAATTAGAAAGTTTTTATTTTCTTTTATTATTTAACTTCATTGTTTCTCTAAGATTATAAAACTTAGTCAATATTTTTTATCTGATAATTTTTCCATTTAATATCTATTAATTAATTATTGTTTTATAGAATATTTATACAATATACACAATTTCTTTTTTTTTTAATAATTTATTTAGATGATTTTAAATTTCTTATTACAATTAATACTAAAAACACTTTTACCCCAAAATATATTAGCTATTTTATTTATTCAATATACCAATGATCATAATTAAATACAACAAATTTTTTCATAGTATTTTTTGATAATGCTTTCATATTCATTATTATTAAATTTATCTATATAAATTATATTTTATTCTTTTTTACTATGCTTAGTAATATTTTTCATCATATTCACAACAATTTTATTATTTGTAAAATTATTACTTGTATAAGTAACTTTTTTTTAATTAATTATTTTTATTTATTCCATACTCATTTCTTTATAGGTCAACTGTACATTCCATCATATAAATATAGCTACATCAACAATATTTATATTATCTCTTAGACATAATTATAATAATGATAATAATGATGATGATGGTGATAATATTTCATTTTTGTATTATAATCTATATTCCCTAAATGTGTGCATTCATATTCTTTTTCTTTAAAAATTTGCACTCTGTAATCAAACATTGACAATTCTGATTTTTCATTAAATTGATCATCTGTAATAGCCATAAACATCATAACAATGATATAGTCCGACTTACTAATTTATTTTGATATATATACATATATTTTTATCATTTAACAGTGATATATATATATGCAGTATTTAATATATATATTGATAGGCATCATAGGTTCTCATTTTATTTACTCTTTTATTTACTTTCTGCTAATATAACATTTCCAAAGACACATTTGCATTTTCTTTTAAATGTGACTTCAGTACAGCTAACATCAATTCCAGTTGTCTCTTTTAATTCAGACAACTTCTAAATCTTTTAACCCTTTGCATAATTAAGCAATTTTAATAATTTTCTTTTTCGTTATTCTTTTAAAAAATTTTTTTCAACTATTTTCATTACATATTTTATGCTTATCTATATATTCACCTTAACAATTATCTCCATTTCATTTGAGGGGGGGTGGGGGCTTCTGAAACAAAACTTTTTAGCCATTCTCTTCACTTTAATACAGTCATTATTTAACTCAATCTGATATATTTACTCTATATTTTATACATTATCATTAATCGTCTTTCTAAAATAGATGCGTTTTAACCACTACCTTCCCCCCTTCTTTATAAATTTTATCTAAACGTAAAATTTATTATAAAATCATACTTTATAATACATCACCCCCCGTCCTACGTTTTTATAAATATATGTCATCTTCATTCATAAACCTTTTGTGTTTTTAATAAAGAATTACATTATCAGTTATTAGTTCATTTTTACATATTTTTACATTTAAGAGAACTTTTTTTATTAAAAAGTACATTTCTTGTTTTATAGAGTTGAATTCGGTTATGACAGTTATAGCGTTGAAAAACTTGTGTTATTTTAGTTTTTGTTTGCACAAGCGATTTTCTCGATTCTTTTTAAACATATAATTGCTTTATCTGTAAGATATTACATTCTTATTGAAATGAAAGTGTAATTATTAAATTTCTTCATGAAATAAATGTTCGAGCATTGGTTTTATTATTTATTTATTTATTAAAGAGAGGGAAAATATTAAACAATTACGTAAGTATTCCGTACAATAAATACATATATTAAAACGTTGATACATAATTTTTCAATTGAGCCTTAATTAAAAATTCCAAGGATTCAATTTGGTAGATTATTAAAAATCTTAAAAAAAAAAAAAGTTTATGTCTTCGAAACAACATTTGCAAATCAAATATATTTCCTGCATATGTGACTGGATTTAATTTCGGTTTCTAACTTTATCTGTCATAATTTTAGTTACAATCCAATTAAAAAAATGATTTACATATTTTTCTCACTTTGAATATTTTTTAATTAAGTGATTGAAAGTAATTATTGTTATCACCTTTATCTTCAGGAGAAAGAATTGACATTTACACGCGCTAGCCCGTTAATTTATGAACTTGTAAATGGTACTCAGCTTGACATTTCTCGCTTCCAAACGCTATAAATTATTTTTGAAAAGCTTTACATTTCACTCGTAGAAAGTGCTAGTAAATTAAAGCTTGGTCTTGCTAATATCCTATAAAGAACGAGAAGAAATACAAGACAACGCTTGTTATTTTATGCGTTTATTGAAGATAATTTAGATATTTCTACTTTAATTCATTCTTTTAATAAAATTGTAATTGAATAATAAATGATGAATTAAAAAAAAAACACTTCAAGAAGACAATTAAGCTTATTATTGGAAATTATATTACAAAAGAAATATTGCCTTTTTTTTCCTAAAAAAATATCAGGTTAAGAACACTAAAGCAATTGAAAATGAAAAAGAAAAAAGTTAAGGTAAAAGTAGAGATAAAAAATTAGATTATCAATCTTAAAATATAAAATCATAATTTTAAAGTTAATATAGTAATACGTTTATTAAGAGCAATTTACCAAAATCATTTTGTGAATTTTAAATTAATTTTAGTTTCAACATTATGTATATACATATATTATTTTTAGGTTTTCATTATTTATTTAGTACTTTTCACATCTCAACTCAACCATATCTTAGGGGTCCACTAAACTCATCTAACGTTAAATAAATAAAAAATGGGCTGAATTACATTTTTGCAATATTTTAGCAAGAGTTAAATAATTTACTTAATTATATATTTTTTAATGTTAATTTAAATACACATTTTGCAAGTGCATGATATCCACTATCTTCAAATGAGAGTAGTCGGTAACATCTACAAGATCATTATCTTAACAGTATTGCCTGAAATGTATATCACAATTAAAAAATACATAATAAAAATACCATATAGATAGAATTAAACAATTCAATTAAAAATACAAGTGCTTGTGTCATTAGTCAACATTCATCATATAAAAAAATGTAAGCTATGTAAAATAATACTTAAAATATTTTCAGAAAGAAATTTATAAGCAAGGTTATGTAAACTGCATATGGCAAAATATAAATCAATTATCATCAACAAATATTTATTACTTTATTAATGTACAAATCAAAGTAGGGCTTATATTAACTGTTGCAAAACCAAATAAAATAAATCCATCATTAACTCTTCATTTAATTCACAATAATGGACATGGTTAATAGTAAACATATTTATTGATAAATGATTAATAGATAGTTACAATACAATCAATATTTCTTTCCAAGATAAACCCATATACAACCGTCCATTAAATTATCAAAATTTTCTACTATTGTCTAAAACGATTAGTCCAACATATCACATCTTACCCAGAATAAATTATTGAGATTATAGTTATAGAAATGATTTCTGATTATTCACCACTTTCTGTCTCATTAACTTTATTTTATTTAAGTAAAAAGGGCATACACATATCATATATTTCTAATATTGATATTGAAACAGACAGATCGGAGAACCGATCTTCGTTTCATGTGTTTTAGGTACGGTAATTCGAACCACTATCTGCCCGCAGTGAGATTTATCTATTTTCAGTCATAATAAAAAGATTAGTTATATATTTTATGTTTTGTAAATCAATAGGTAAGATTCCGTATATAAATGTCACAAACCATGAAATAATATTCGTGTGTGCGTGGTTTGTGGGTTTATATCAATTTAATTTAAAGTTTATTGCGGGCGTATTTGTTTGAATTTTAGTTTTTTTTTAAAATTGTACAAAGTCGTTTAAAAATACTGATCAAAAGTCACATTCCTTTGATCAGTGTTTTTAATTAAAATCTAAATTACACAAATGTACAGAGTAATTAAATTGTATTCGAAATTAGATAAGAAATGTAGATTTGTAATTACCGTGTCAATCTAAAAATTGCGTATTAAAGTAAAAGGACAATGGAATGGATAATTAATGTTGTATGGTCAAGCTGGATGGCTGGAAGCTAGAGAAAGTAGGAGGAGCTTAAACACAAAAACCAGGCGGAAAGGTCAATCGTGGCCATCTTAGAGAAAAACTTATTCTAACTTTTGACGTGGTTGAGAGAAGTAGTCTTAAGACAGCACTGCAGCTGCTAGAGTAATTCCTAGAACTTTGTTAAGAAGCTCACCTGTAAACCGCAATGTGGATGGGCTAAGTGCCAGGAGCTGATCTCTGCCCTGCCGAATTGAATCTTCGTGCCACTGACTGATCATGTTGTTTGTGTTTCATAGTTTCCAACTTCCAATCTTCAAATTGACAATGCCTTGCAAATAACTTTCAATATGCGCGCCTACGTTCGTCGGAAATATCAATCGGGAAAAGCCAAGCCGGATGAAGAAAGAAGAGTAACTATGTTACATGAACTTTTAACTTTCTCCCGAGCTTAATGTTATCAATCAAATAAAGTACATGTAAGTTTTTTATGTTGTTTATAATGCTATTGTTTAACCTGTCAGTAAATTTTCTTTTCTTTTAATCCTCCGCTCTAGTCTTTAGAAATAAGTTATAAAAATTGTGATTAAGAGTAATAATAATTCAAATGAATGCATTTATATTTTTTTTGTGTTGCGTATTCCATAAACAAACGATGCCAATAGTAATATTTTCCAACTCTGTGTAAAACTAGTGTACAATAATGATCAAGTTATTTTAAAAGTAAATTTCGTTTTCTGAATTAAATCTTCTTTTATATTTCGAGTTGGTAAATGTTAAATCCCTTTTATTATTCTATTTTAAGTGGTCATATAATTGCAATCTAAGGTTCAATGTTAAATATATATATATTAGTTTTAAAGTGTTATATTAATGTCATGTATGATATGAGAAATAACTCACTGTGTAATTTAATACTATCGCTACCGCCTGTCAACCTGGAGGGTTAAGGGTTTCAGAGTAAATTTAATTAATTATTGTTCTCGCGGTCAGTTTAATTCCGCTATATTTTATTGGGATAAGGATCTCAGCCTGTGGCATAGAAATAGATGAAGAGATTCCATGTTTTGTATAATTTCTTTTAAAAAAAATCCACTTCAAGTACTCGTCCTTGATGTCTGTGGCAATGCCTTCTGTTCGCTGAAGTTAGCGTCTCACCATTCTACCATTGGGGACTGAAAGCAGTTTCTTTCCCAGGTAATCTCTTGGATCACCGGGTTCGAAATGATCCCGGCTGGTTGTCGTGTCCCGGAGCTACTTGGGGGCATTAAGCCTTGTCAAAGTACAAGCCACCCGGTATTCCGTTAATGCACCGCAAGTGATTACTGTAGGGCTCTTGAATATAGGCAACCACCAGTACATCTATCTTCCATGCCGTATTTATATAAAACCACTTCCAACTGTCCATCTACGTAACGGCTCGAGTCTATTCGAATAAAATAAGTTAATAAAACCCTTTTGATAAATATCTTTTCAATGCTCAAATACTCTGATTCTCTTAGCCATCCGTCAATCATTTAACTACACAGCTATTGGCATGAGTTTGTTCACGAGATAAAATGATTGTTAAAGACTAGTAGCTAAATACAAGAGGATTCATGGAAGTCTTACCGTACTGTTGAACGTTATATTTATATGCTTTCTAATTTCTTTATTAAACACTTTATTTAATCTAATTTTTGTGTCCTCCACCTTATTACTCTCTAAGTCTAGGTAGTCACTTACTGTCTGTATTGGCAACTTAAATATGTACGTTACATGAATGACCGTTCCAATATCTAGAGTATAATAAATATATATATCATTAACTGTAAGAATTAGTCTATGTTCTGAGCTGAGCTAGAAAAGGGATAACCCCGTGCTGTTGTAAAGTCATCATCGGTTAGTCATACCGGGGTTTGGGTTTGAATTCAGTTGGCGTTTTGGAATTTATTCTTAAGCGTAGGCTGGGTTTGAACTCGGGTACTGTGTATGAATAAGCGTGGTGGATTTATACCGGTACAGTTATTAAATTTTTGGACGCCCTCCGTGGTGCTTCGATGAAGAAATCTCCCACACCCTGCAGAGTGAACGAGAGTAAACAGTTAAATGATAAAAAGATTTGATTTTTCGTGTTTGTCATAATATTGATATGTATCCGCCGTATTAAAATGTGCAAGTTAAAACTATAGTTGAGTGAAACAGTTAATATAAAAAGTTTTTTTTTCCCTTACACCAAGTTTCAGTGAATAGACTATTTCCAAATATCGTTAAGAAACAAAGTGAGATTTTTTGAAAAGAGAGCGGAAGCAATTTTGTGCGTTTATTTAATTAAAATAAACTAGTGTTATGCCATAATTTTTTTTTTTGCGAGTTTATTCTTGTTGTTTAAAATTTTTCGAAAAAAGCAAAGAAGTAGAATTGATTCCATGTCTTAAAAATAAAAACGTGTACGCATATAGATATTGCGTACGCATATATATATATATATTTTGTTGTTGTTTAAAAATATTTTTTTTTCAAAGAAAGAAAAAAGTAAAGAAGTAGGATTATCTTTATGTTTTAAAAATAAAAACGTGTGCGCATATATATATGTATAATATAAAAATCTTATCAAAGAGTTAATTTTAATCGTTCCCTATATAAAACATTAATCTTAAATCAAATGATGATTTGGTCATGTAAAAAGTATATATTTGGGGGATCAGTGGATTAAACTATCTATTGGTCACATGTTGCTGGCTGGCGCCTTTCAAATAAATTTGTCAGCAAACATGTTTGTCAATGCAGCAGTGGTGAGTTTTGTTGGGTCAAAGGAGAGAATGGTGGTTTATAAATAAAAAGAGAGAATTACTGACAGAAATAAAAAAAAAAAAATACTATGTTATGTACCCATTTATTAATATGTTTATATTATAGGACTGAGGAGAACAGTGCGAACTGGGTGAAATTAAGTTTTTTTTCCCTGTATTTTTTTTTGTAAGGATTTAAACATGTCATGTTGTATATACTTAAATAAAAAAAAATGAAAAAAATATTAACAGTGAAAAACTGGGATAACAGAAACCAGACGGGACGTAGGCGAAGGAAGAAAAGAGAGAAAGGAAGGAAGCCACACTAACAGTATCAGCAGCGGGGGAGGATTTGGCACTAGGAGCAGGGGTCAGTATCTTTATATATCTATACAAATCAAAGTGTTGTACAAAGCGAATTCTTATGCTGGAGACATTTATAAGTAAAAACGAACAGGAAATGGCGGAAATAGAAGGAAGCGAGCATGTGTCCGCGACTGGTGCAGAGACGTCGGACACATCCAGCGACCACGAAATTGTGTTTAAGAAGTTTCAGGATAAAAAAAAGGTTTTGGATGATCAGAGAGGAACACCAAACAGAGGGAGCGCGATCGCGATAGGAAGTTTGACGCGATCCTCGAGGAGATGAGGGAGGACAGGAAGATCATGATGGCGATGATGGCGAGGATGTTAAGGATTGAAGAATGGCGTATGGGGTCGGACGTTAAAACAGGTAGGGAAGGTAAAGCAAATATTAGCGCGAAGAAGGGAGATGAGGACCAAACCATTCCGATGGGATTGGACACTCTGAGCGAAGTAGCCATCGAAGAGAAGACAGGCCAGGACCTAGACGTCGAAAATGTTGAATTAGAAAGGCAAACCGAGGCGCAGGGCCAGCGTGAAAACCTCATAGCGACAATTGGGACTAGCGACAAGGAAAAAGAAATAAAAAGAGAGCAGGCCATAGACACACCAACGAGGGTGATTAACATTCCTCATGTGGGATCATCTATCCAGATTCAGACGTTTAGAGGAGACCCCGGGGAAAATCCAGCTGTGCATCTGGACAGCATTAGAGAATTTCTGTGCTTCCACCCGATGAGTGAAAAGGAGAGGGTAACGGTCGCCAGCCATTATCTGAGGGAATCTGCGAAGGCGTGGGGGAAATTATTGAAACAACCACCGAGTACCATGCGAGGATACGAAGAAGCCATTTTGAACAGGTATTGGAGTGTGGAGAAACAGGAGGGACTGTTACACAAGTTCTCGAATTTGAAGTACGACGAAAGTAGCAGACAGAGTTTTGCAGCTTTCTTCACGCACCAAGCGATGATATTTAAATCCCTCACCGCTTTTAACTACACGGAGCAGCACATTACTCGGATCGTCGTACATAACTTACCACCGTGGGTGCGAAGGATAATGCTGGGGAGTTGCCCCATGTCGTTCGAAAAAGCTGTAGAACTGCTAAACCAGATCGACTATGGGGACTTGTATCCAACAAAAAGGGAATGGGAACAGTGTAGTTATAATACCAGGCCATTAAAACCCTATATACCTCCCGACCCAGGGAGAAGGTAGAAATAACAAAATGATAACCCGGTAAGCGACCATTGTGACATGCATACGATGATGAGTAAAGGAACTACGGTAATTCACCCAATTTTGTAAATATTAATTTCAAACCCTCACCCAGACTGTTCTCCGAGGTCAAATCAAATGTTGTAAAAAAAAAAAAAAAATGTTAACCAGAGAATTATGTATAATCATTTTTTTTTGTTGTTTTTTTTATAAAGTGAGAAGAAATGAAACAGACAGATCGAAGAACCGATCTTCGTTTCATGTGTTTTAGGTACGGTAATTCGAACCACTATCTGCCCGCAGTGAGATTTGTCTATTTTCAGTCATAATAAAAAAATTAGTTATATATTTTATGTTTTGTAAATCAATAGGTAAGATTCCGTATATAAATGTCACAAACCATGAGATAATATTCGTGTGTGCGTGGTTTGTGGGTTTATATCAATTTAATTTAAAGTTTATTGCGGGCGTATTTGTTTGAATTTTAGTTTTTTTTTAAAATTGTACAAAGTCGTTTAAAAATACTGATCAAAAGTCACATTCCTTTGATCAGTGTTTTTAATTAAAATCTAAATTACACAAATGTACAGAGTAATTAAATTGTATTCGAAATTAGATAAGAAATGTAGATTTGTAATTACCGTGTCAATCTAAAAATTGTGTATTAAAGTAAAAGGACAATGGAATGGATAATTAATGTTGTATGGTCAAGCTGGATGGCTGGAAGCTAGAGAAAGTAGGAGGAGCTTAAACACAAAAACCAGGCAAAAAGGTCTATCGTGGCCATCTTAGAGAAAAACTTATTCTAACTTTTGACGTGGTTGAGAGAAGTAGTCTTAAGACAGCACTGCAGCTGCTAGAGTAATTCCTAGAACTTTGTTAAGAAGCTCACCTGTAAACCGCAATGTGGATGGGCTAAGTGCCAGGAGCTGATCTCTGCCCTGCCGAATTGAATCTTCGTGCCGCTGACTGATCATGTTGTTTGTGTTTCATAGTTTCCAACTTCCAATCTTCAAATTGACAATGCCTTGCAAATAACTTTCTATATGCGCGCCTACGTTCGTCGGAAATATCAATCGGGAAAAGCCAAGCCGGATGAAGAAAGAAGAGTAACTGTGTTACACGAACTTTTAACTTTCTCCCGAGCTTAATGTTATCAATCAAATAAAGTACATGTAAGTTTTTTTATGTTGTTTATAATGCTATTGTTTAACCTGTCAGTAAATTTTCTTTTCTTTTAATCCTCCGCTCTAGTCTTTAGAAATAAGTTATAAAAATTGTGATTAAGAGTAATAATAATTCAAATGAAGGCATTTATATTTTTTTTGTGTTGCGTATTCCATAAACAAACGATGCCAATAGTAATATTTTCCAACTCTGTGTAAAACTAGTGTACAATAATGATCAAGTTATTTTAAAAGTAAATTTCGTTTTCTGAATTAAATCTTCTTTTATATTTCGAGTTGGTAAATGTTAAATCCCTTTTATTATTCTATTTTAAGTGGTCATATAATTGCAATCTAAGGTTCAATGTTAAATATATATATATATTAGTTTTAAAGTGTTATATTAATGTCATGTATGATATGAGAAATAACTCACTGTGTAATTTAATACTATCGCTACCGCCTGTCAACCTGGAGGGTTAAGGGTTTCAGAGTAAATTTAATTAATTATTGTTCTCGCGGTCAGTTTAATTCCGCTATATTTTATTGGGATAAGGATCTCAGCCTGTGGCGTAGAAATAGACGAATAGATTCCATGTTTTGTATAATTTCTTTTAAAAAAAATCCACTTCAAGTACTCGTCCTTGATGTCTGTGGCAATGCCTTCCCTTCGCTGAAGTTAGCGTCTCGCCATTCTACCATTGGGGACTGAAAGCAGTTTCTTTCCCAGGTAATCTCTTGGATCACCGGGTTCGAAATGATCCCGGCTGGTTGTCGTGTCCCGGAGCTACTTGGGGGCATTAAGCCTTGTCAAAGTACAAGCCGCCCGGTATTCCGTTAATGCACCGCAAGTGATTACTGTAGGGCTCTTGAATATAGGCAACCACCAGTACATCTATCTTCCATGCCGTATTTATATAAAACCACTTCCAACTGTCCATCTACGTAACGGCTCGAGTCTATTCGAATAAAATAAGTTAATAAAACCCTTTTGATAAATATCTTTTCAATGCTCAAATACTCTGATTCTCTTAGCCACCCGTCAATCATCTAACTACACAGCTATTGGCATGAGTTTGTTCACGAGATAAAATGATTGTTAAAGACTAGTAGCTAAATACAAGAGGATTCATGGAAGTCTTACCGTACTGTTGAACGTTATATTTATATGCTTTCTAATTTCTTTATTAAACACTTTATTTAATCTAATTTTTGTGTCCTCCACCTTATTACTCTCTAAGTCTAGGTAGTCACTTACTGTCTGTATTGGCAACTTAAATATGTACGTTACATGAATGACCGTTCCAATATCTAGAGTATAATAAATATATATATCATTAACTGTAAGAATTAGTCTATGTTCTGAGCTGAGCTAGAAAAGGGATAACCCCGTGCTGTTGTAAAGTCATCATCGGTTAGTCATACCGGGGTTTGGGTTTGAATTCAGTTGGCGTTTTGGAATTTATTCTTAAGCGTAGGCTGGGTTTGAACTCGGGTACTGTGTATGAATAAGCGTGGTGGATTTATACCGGTACAATATAAATTTTCACAATTAATAACTGAATTCATTTCCAAAAGCAAAATTTAATGAATTGAATTCTGCATTAATCATGCACATTATCCTATACCTCTTTCATGTATTAATGTTAACTTAATTCTGTTCTAGTAGTTACAACATTTATTTAATGTTAACAGATTATCATATTTTACAAACTCATTTTTATTTACCTCTTTCATTAGAACATATCGCATCTGTTAGTAAACCAATAACCACTACCTAAAGTTTCATAAAAAATATGCAAAATTATATACAAATGTTTGCATGACTGTATATATTATAAATAATTACATTTCAAGATATTTATTTATTTATTTTATTATCTCTTTTATTTTCAATTACAATTAAATCATTATGTTAAGTGGCATTATTGTTTTCTGATTATCATTTTACATTTTAGTGCTTCTTAAAGATATCGAAATGTATCTTTTACATTAATAAATGAAAGATAATAAAAAATATATATATCACATAAGAAACATAATATTAAACAACAAAAAAACTTATTTTAAAAAAATAAAAAAATAAAGAGCAAGATAAAATAATTTACATTTGTAATATATTGTCAAATCTTTTAATAATAAACTCATTGTATTTTTTTTTAAACTTTAAATGCAAAGTCTGTATAATATACATATATATTGAGCCAATTGAAATAAATTTCAATATGTGGTGAAATGTTAATTTAATTTTTTTTGCTTCATTTTAACATAGAAAATATTGGAATATATTATTATGACAACAATAATATTGAAGTAGGAAACATTTATTATTAATACACATAGAGAGCGTATGACTTGCTTTATTAATTATTATTAATAGTAATATGAAATTTATGAATTGACTTTATACATTTAAAAAAAATGAATGTGTATATAATAAAGATTACAGTTTTGATAAAATTGTTATTATTCTTACACTATTATATAAATTTTGGTTACTACAGTTACAATAGTAGATTACAACTAATACAAATAGCTATTTAATGTCTAAAGCAAAAATATTATTTTATTTGTATAATATCATATTAGAAAGATATGTGAAAAAATATATTTCCAGTGTAATATAGTAAGGATATAATAGAAATTATTGTAGTTTATGTTGGAGTGAAAGAATCTTATTTGTATTGTAAAAACATAAATGTTTGTTATGTATACCAATTGTGAACTGTTTTTTAATCTTGTTATTATTATTGTGTAAAAAACTGTGACTTGGGGAATGCTGGATAAAATTGGTCACAGAGTTGTGAAAGAGTGTTTCCATAGTTTTTATGAACTCAAATAAAATAAATTATAAATAGAACTGAGTGGTTTAAACTAGCTTTTTTACATCTTGCCTTCAATAGAAGTGAATCTAAATTCATTCATATACTTTTTTAACTTAAATATATTTGATCCTTAATTATATAAGATGATGGGATATGAAAAGTAATATTCACCCAGTAGGCTGGTGAAACTTATTGAGAATTTGTAAGGAATGATAATTTATTAAACGGTTAAAAGTAATGAATTGCATTAAAAATCATCTGAATATTTATTTGCGAAAAATAAATATTACTTATATTTCAATAATGGGATATAAATGTTAACAACATAAAAATGTATACAAAGATTATTTTCATCTACTGATATAGTTTTGAGATTGATGAATTATATCAATACAGGATTTAAATTGATTCATTTTGGATTGCACTAATATGGATGTGAAACTATTGGTTGTTTACTTATAATATCTTGAAATTTAATACCTGATAAAGAAAAAGATAACTTGGATAAAGAGCTTTGCTAATTGCTCTAACAAACATTATTGATAAATTCCAGCAAAAGAAAGCATTTCATAAATATCAGAAACTACACCCCAAACCTTGGACCAAATATATCATGCTTTACCATTCTTCAGTGATGTGATAAGGTAGCTTCAGACAATAGATCTAAAAATACTAACCCAAATTCAGCATTTATATAAAAATTAATTATTGAATGGAAAATCTGAAATTTTTAAAGACCTATATGTCTTCAAACCCAACTATTTAACCCAAGTAACTATATGGGGCTGAGCAATCTTCAGCTTTAGCAATATAACATTACTTAAGACTTATAGTAAAGACTATAAATAGTCAATAAAAACTAAAAAAAAACAGACATATATCATATGACCCAATTTTTAACCTTGTAAATAAAAATAAAGAGCATTGCTAATTCCTCAACATGTTTTAATTGAGATTGCGCTTTCACACAACATTATATATAAAAATATCAAGCAATTTCAAACTAAATTACAAACTGACATGATCAAAAGCAATAAACCCAGAATAATGCTTTTGTACATACCATAAATTTCTAGAAAATATTATAAAATAATTGTTGAGTCCTTTAAACTAGGATTCCACACCCCATCATCAACAAACAGAATGATAAACAATACCAAAGACAAAATATCTTTTGATCAAATATCCCAAGCAGTTTATAAAATTTCATGCCCAACCAATGGATGTAGAATGGCATACTATGGGGAGACCTGTGCCAACATCACAACAAGAACAGCTCAACATCATTCTTTGTACAGGAAAGCTATAAATAACAATGAAAACAGATCCATCATCTTTGAGCACCAGAAAACAACTGGCCACATGTTTGAACCCACTATAGCAAGGGCACTGTGCACTGAATGCAATAATGTGAAACAAAAAATTAAAAAGGTGTGTTTTATTGCAAATGACAATTATGCAATAAACTGGAAAGAATTGTGTTTTACAATCTCCAGAAAATGGTCATTATAAAATTTACGTAAAATTTTACATAAACCTCAACTAAACTTCAGTTAAAAGTAGGCTATGATTATGAAGACTCAAGGTTTCCTAAAGTGCTAAGCCATATAACTTTGTAAGATTTAGACAAGCTTCACTTTTTTTGCATAAAGTGCAATCTCAATTAATTACTAATCAAAGGTGAAATAAAAACTATTATTTTATCTCAACATGTTTTATTGATTAATGCCAAATATTCCAAAGCCATGAGTCTACATAATTTTAGTCTATTCTTTGCAAATATAACATTTTTATCTTCATTTTTTATAAATATTAATTAATTGAATTTGTTGCTCCCAACTCCCTGTTTGGAGATCTTATTAATGTTATTTTAAATGATAATAATAAAGCATATTTGTAATGATGTATTTTTTATTGTGTGTTAAATATGCTTTCTCCCTCCTTATATTATATATTAGAGATGCAGGTCTGGTATGTTGAACTATATTGCTAATTTGTTTAGTCCATAATATAGTACAAGTAATATACTAGTCTTGAGAGCTGGGTTATATACTTGTGTAGATAAACACTTTCTGTATTTAAGGCACCATAAGTTAATTAGACATATTTATGTTTGACATATGTTTTCATTGTGAGTGTGTTCTTATGAAGTAGACACTGTACATTAACTACTTGATGAATTTATTTTCTTATGAGTACTGACCAAGGTCATGCTCATACATTTAGTGTGGGTAAAGCAATATTTTAGAACTGGAATATTAGGGTACAGATTGTTTATTAAAGGCATAACTGACTTCCTGAATTTTAATGTTCTTATATTCATAACAAGTCATTCAGTCTTATTGCACTGAACATTTGATGCTGAAGCCCATGAATAACAACCCACTTACACTTTAATTTTGTTTACTAATATTTTAATAAGTTTCATAGTGTATGAAAGTAAATCTAGGGCAAACCAGTTCTCTCACCCATATTAAATGAATATTCAGTATTAGACTGAACACAAATCTAGATTATTTTGTTAACCTGCATTATTTTGAGCTTAATTATGTGCTCACCTCTTAAACTTATACATAGATAGATACCAGAGAAGTGATGTATGTTTTGTTATATCTTTTGGCTTATATGTTTCTCATAATTCAGCAAGCAACAGATCAACTAGGGTTTGGCATATTAAACATGGGCATAAATCTAATCAACACTGATAACCTTGTTAAGTATATAAAATGATATATGTAACTGTCAATCTTATTAGCTGTATAATGTCTGTGAGCATAAGATATTATGTGCTAATTATCTGATTATTGTGTGTCTTATTTCTTATTTATTTTATTATATTAAATTATTTATTAAAATATAAACTTGTTTCCACTCTATTGTTTGTATCCTACTCCACTTCCAATTCCATATTGATATCTGCACCATTATATATATATATATAT
Source organism: Epiperipatus broadwayi (assembly GCA_028023455.1). Lineage (NCBI taxonomy): Eukaryota > Metazoa > Onychophora > Udeonychophora > Euonychophora > Peripatidae > Epiperipatus > Epiperipatus broadwayi. The sequence continues at coordinate 117,185 of JAQFVV010006349.1, forward strand.
ATATATATATATATATATATATATATATATATATATATATATATATATATATATATATATATATATATATATATATATATTAGACTTAATTATTGGTTTAAATATATTGTTAGTTTATTTAATCTTTCAGTCAAACTTGTTATGTCAATTCTAGAGTCTTGTTTGTCCCTGTGCTGTGCCAACCCATGATTAAATTGAAACTCAGAAGTGTCATCCATAGGGTGTTGAATCATGGAGTATGGGTGAATGGATTGAATGTTGAATGAACTGAGTCTCACCATCTAGATTTGTTGGCTTTAGGGTGTTTGGCCTAGACTCTGTGTTTTGTTATGTGGATGTGCAAATCTTACCAATACAATATATGTATATATTTAATGTTTTCATAGTTGTATGATATATATATATTGTAATGGTATATAAATATGCCGTTACATTAATTTAAAATAAAATCTTAAAGTTCGCAAATAAAAATAAAATCTATTAAAAAACAAACAAACTAAACGCTAAAATTAAAATGTTTTGTTAAACGTACATATTCGGACAGATTCAAAACTTTAAAAATATTTTAAAAAAACAAACAAATATTTTAGTATTTTTTTTTTTTCATATGTCATAGCGTACTTTTTTTATAAAAGTACAAGAATTAAAGATAAAATATTTTCGTAGATGGAAATGATTGTTTATTAATTATCCAAAAGCTGTGTAATTAAAAAGTCAGATCAAAAATAGATAAGAGAATAAAGAGATTTTAGCTTGACCAATGGAAGCAAATAAAGGCCCGGACCATAGCTTTTGTGAAAATCTTTATATGTTTGTAAAAATCAAATGTGCTCTAATATATGTACCATATATTATTACTCTTATATATATATATATATTAGTAGCATTCTAGAAATCTGTAAGTTTATGTGTCGAGAGCTTATTAATTTATAATGTTTAAAATTAAATTATTTAAGAGAATACTTTGAGGCGTTAACTTATTAAATAGTGGTCTGTAGGATTAAGCTAAAAATATTAACGGTATAATTTCTTATGGGAATAATAAACTATTTACAGAACTTAGATTTTCTTACAATTTGGAGATTTTTTACGTCAATGCCAATTAGCTTTTCTAGAGGATTTTGGAAGAAAGAAAATGTAAAAAGACTCAAGTTATTAGTTGATATCGATACTGCTAAATATGTAGGAGTAAAATATTTTAAAAGTGTTGAAGTTAGTTACAAAAATACAAATAGCAACAAAGACTATTTAAATATTATTTGCTGTAGAGAAAATATTCATATTCTGAAACTGGGCTTAATTATATGAATGAGTGGCTAGATAATTTAAGGTTATTTGTCAATCAAAAATAGAAAATATATTAAGTCTGGAAAATATTAAAATAGTTTGTTGTCTTAGATATCATTTTCATTTTAAAATATACTTTAGATATTACTTTAACTCACATAAGTTACGTTAATTTTAATCTGTGCTTTATTATATTTAGATTGTTATGTGGTTTTATTAGAGAGGGAATATTTTTCCAAACTTTTAATATAATTAGAGAATAATATGCTAGACTTATTAAATATAAATTTCACTGTATGAATTATACAAACTCAAGGATTAAAATCTTTTAAATTTTCAACACTAGTCAGTGACCATCATAAATAATGATTTTATTCTCTATTAATGTACACATTAAATGGAACACAATAATAAATATATAATAAATTAATTTTTCTTCAGCTTATACATTTTATAAAATATTTTATGAGTACTTTTTGCTTATTTTAAAGTAAAAGATGAAGATAGCTTAGAATACAAGTGTAGTTGTCTTAAACCAAAATTTTTATAACGTTACTTCCTATGATAATAAAATTTTATGTGTAATCATGTTTCAGCTGCTATGATCAGGCCATGTAAGGCTATATAGAAAGGTTAGCAGGAAATATTAAACAAACATTATCTGATCAAGAATATGCTCTGATTCTTTGTAGGATGAAGAAGTGATTCATAAAAGGCCAGGTACTGTTTTATACAATAATGCGTTCCTCCTATTTTCCTTTTTCAGTTACATAAGCTACTGCAGAACCCGTCATCAAGGATCTGTATTGTAAGTGAAAGTGTTTTCAATCTTTGTAGAATTGTGGTACACATTTCAATTAATCATTTTCATGTGAAAAAACATACAAAAATTTCTAAATTACAAAATAATTACATAATATTTTATGGCAGTGACTGATCAATAACATCAAATTGTCAAAAGAAAATATAGAATTCTTATGGGAAATTTAAACTTTTAAAGTACCATGTATATGGGAGTAATAAGAAAGGAAATAAAACAAGTACCTTGTTGTAGCTACATAAACATATTTGTTTTATTATATTATTATCATTATATTTAAAGAATCATTGATAACAAATTATAAGCTTTTAATAAACTAAGTAGTACATGTAATGTTAAAAGTATGATTGATAATTCTCACAATTTTCTGATATATTTTGATGAATGAATGACAATGCCACTTACATTCCCTGCTCTAAGTTTTCAAGTCTTTCATGTTTTTTTTTTTTTTTCATGTTTTAGGTTGACTAATGTTGAAATGCCTAATTCATAATGATAAGTAGTAGATAAAAACAACAAAACATTTATAGTTTTTTATATTGCATGGTATTTTGAAATAAACTTTTACTTGATATTTCAATCATATACATATTACACAACAAGTGTGCGAGTTCAATTATGACCATAATAGCACAGAACTATCTATTATTATTTTTACAATTTTATTTCATAAAATACATGAAGCAGATTCATGTAACACTAGAATTCTGCACAACATGCTTTGAGAACCACTTTTATAAGTCACCATTCCACAGTAACTGTGACAGTGAGATTGAGGAATTGTTCAGCCACATTTTTCTCCTTTAATTATGTGCATTTTGGAATCAAATTCACATTGCAATTTCTTTAATTCATGCTCTGACAATTAAGAAATAATATTAAGAGCAATCTTAGTGGGATGGAATACAATCACTAATAAATCTATTTGGAACTGGATTTGTGATAGGATCTTTAGATGAAAACATTTGAATGTTCATCCTTTTTAGATGTCCCACTGCCTACCATGAAATTGAAAGTAGCTTCTAAAATTTTAAAAGTGGCATGTCTTACATTGTCTGGTTGGATTGATATATCATGTAAATTATTTATTAAAGAAATAAAAATAGTAATAACACAGAGCTGGAAGATCAGGAAGCAATGGAAATACCATAAATAAATATTATAAATGTATTATTTAAAAATATTAATACATGGAATGCACAACTTTAGTAAATATACATTTTTTCTATACCAGGATGGAGAACCACAAATGGTGGATAAGATACAGTCAAGATTAAAGATTTATACAGCTGCCCTTAGTAAAAACTTATTCAAGAATAATGAAATTTAATAAAAAATGTGGATGTTTATAATTGTTTTGGAAAGACAGCTCACTCAGTAAAAAGATAATTATGTTATTATATTTGGTTAATGTCTAACTTAGTATATTATATTTTTGGAATTCTCTATTGTATCACATAAATGACTAATGTCATTAGAACAAATCCTGAGCAATAGTACTAGTACTCATTTTATTCATGCTTATGTTCCAATTTTAGTTTCAAAAAAGCCTTTTTTAAAAAAAATGGATAGCACTATTACAATATTACCATTAAAATGTCTTTTTCATGAATTTAAAGCAAATGTTAAAATAAACAGGATATTTTAACCAAAAATTGTTGGAAATATTAATTCATATAATTTGTTATTACTGAACTTTTTTGTAACTTATGGATTGATTATCACAAATACTATGTTTAAGCAGAAAAAAATGTTATAAAGGAACATGGATATATATAACCTCATTGTAATTGCATTTATTATATTATATTATATTTAGGAATTAGAATGCAATATATGTTCATATTAAACAAGCAGTGTGGGTTGTTAAACAGATTATTTTAGGCACCAAATTTAAAATGATAATAGCATTAAAAAGTAGATCATATTACACCATATTGTAAAGAAAATTGGTGTACATTCTTTAAAAGTATGTACAATATATATTAAATTTTAATTGATATTAAATATTATTAATTTGTATATTTACAATTGTTACTTTATTGAGGTGTGTAATACTTATAATGATTGAGTAATAGATACAGGTAAATCTATTACCAGTTTCACTAAAAAAAGGAATTATAACTGATTTTCTGATAATAACCTTGTCATTAGTGATTTAAATAAAAGTACATATGAAATTTTGTGCTTGGTAGAGGAATAAATCAAATGAGGAACTTTATAATAAATGCAGAGATTTGATGTTAGAAGTTAACAAGTGACAAAAAGATTTTAAAATGATTAGTAGATAAAAACTGCAAAATAGATTCAGCCATTTTCTGAATGTGGTCATTCTAGATCTTTTAAATGCAATGAAATCAACATCTGGATGTAGGAAAAAAGAGATTACAATCACATCGTTAACATCCTGTTATATGATGACAGGATATTTTGGAAAAAATGTGGACAGATTATCATTTAAATAAAGATACAGAAATTAAAATGATGACTTTTAATAGTACATCTATTTTATTTATTTATTTAGATTTAGAAAAGAACACAAAGCTTAATGAAGTCTAGTGGTCTTAAATATCTGGATAAATTTGAAAACATAGTCCCAATTTTCAAAAATATATAAACCCATATAAAGTAAGAATGCTTCCTTTTTTCAATTTTTTTAAACAATAAAAAGAGTACAGTATACAAAATTAAAATAATTATTATGGAATATTACTATTATCCATATATTAAAGTAAACGGTATTATAAAAGATTTTATTGAAAAGATTGATTTTATAGATGAAGATTTTAAAGTTTTTTTTTTTTTTTAGCATAAGAAGTGTTTGGAACAAAATAATTATCTTTTTGAACCCTAAAAAGAAATAAGCAGAGAAATATTTAATGATCACTCTGAAAATTCTCCCTATAAAATTATTTATATTTAAGCAAGCAATGAAGTACTGCTTATCAACACATATCAGACAACATAGTAATTATAGGAGCAAGTTGTATTTGTTTAAAATATAAGTTGCCTGATAGCTCTTAACTAAAATATTAATCAATATTTTATTAAAAAGAAAAGAAAAATGTTTGTATGAGTAATGTTTTATAGACACTTTCAATTATGACAAACGAAATTAAACTGTAAGCTAATCTCCAGCAAGCTGAAAGTTGGTGACGTTTTCAATTCCCTGATTGCAGACCCAAAATGACATTTAATGATGTCAGTTTATTTAGATAATTAAAAGTGCACTTTATTTTCATGTGATAAAATTATTGCATGAAGTGGAAGAAAATTTTATTTGATAATACATTTTGAGACTATTTAAAGACAAAATGAATACTAATTGGGTCAAAAAGTTGATAAAGTTATAATAATTGGAGGGTCTTTTTTATAAATATAAATGAAAGAACAATGAAAAGTAGTTAGACAGAATGGCTATATTAGTTATTTAACTTAATGGGATATACCAAATACATATAATTCAGAATTGGGTCCCAGTAAGTTTTCATTGTGGTAAAGAAATAGAGGCCTTCTATATGGATGTATAAAATGGTTTTGTCAGGTAAATAATATTTAAAATTGTCTTGATAGACTTTAATACTAGGATTGGTAAATAATTGCAAGATGAAACTGCTGTGAGTAAATTTGGTTTTGGTGGCAAAAATGAGAAATAACATAAACTTGTGCAGTATGCAGAAGAATAAATATTATGTATTTATTGTAATGGTCCAAATTCCCTTAAGAATGAAGGTGAACCCATCCAACTATTGTCAATCTTAGAGTCTTCATACAGAATGCCATGAATGATATGATAAAAATTGAATCTATGATTGCATCTATTTCAAATAATATAATTTAATATCTAAATATTAAATATAGATCCAACTTAGACCAGTTCATCTAATCTTCACCTCTCTTGATTATTCTGTTATGCTCAGTATTTGAACTCAGCGTGAATTTTGCACTTATTCAGGAATCCATCAATATCCTCTAGTAATACTAATACTAAATATAATCTCAATAGATTCTCAAAATTACTTTCAACCAAGTTATTATGATGTTAAGTTAGAATGATATATAGATATATGGGCATGTGTATTTAATTTTATTTTATTATGAAAATAAAATAAATAATTTAAATAAATCAGATACTTTTTTAAAATAAAAAAAATTAACAATATTTATTAACTGACAACAATTTAAATGTATCTTCATATATATATCAAAATTTATAATTATGAATGCTTTACATACATTTCTACTATATTAATAAATAAAATTTTAAATGATACCTTCCCATATCTTCATAATAGATATGTATCCTAACACAAACAATATTTAATAGGTTATAAAATAATAAATAAAAATTTATAATTTCAAAAAATTATAATAGTACTAACTAACTAAATATAAATTAAACAATATATGCATAAATAAAGGCTTTTGCAGTATTGAATCCTTTTAAGAAAATTCCATTTTTATAAGATCCCCAATCTACATATGGTCCCTATAATTGAAAGAAAAGACATTTCATCCAAGAATACCAATCATTTATATAGAAAAATCAATAAACAAATATTATTAAATTAATTGAATTACTAATAAACAAAAATTCTGTCTTATCATAAGTGAATGAATTTACTATGAACAACAATAAAATCTTACATTCATATTAAATTTATATATTACCCTGGTCAAATCACTTTACAAAGAGACCTAAATTTTATTAAATAATAAAAAATTAACCAATTACCTTTCCATTTTCTTTTCATTTAATAATTATCCAAAATAGATTATTCCAATGTAAATAGATTTAAGAATCAAAGGAACTAATATTAGATATTCATGGATGTTGATACACAAAGATGATATAATGTTAATGAAAGATTATGGCATTATCCTTATCATTTCCATAATTTGAGTAGTAATGTTCATTAAGAATAATGTTTTTTTTTTATTTTCCGGTCATCAATCATCAGTGAGGCAATTAGTATATTTCATTGTTCATAAACATTTTTTTCATGTGATATTGACATCTCTTTTTGTAAATCATCTTGCTATAAATTTAAATTGAATATTGAATTATATAGATGAAGCATTTGTATATTAAAAATTTCAGTAGGAGACTGTTTTAGGTTAAAACAATAGGATTTGATCCTATGGCAAATTATCATTACTCACAATGCATTTTATATCACTTGAAATCTTGTTAAAGTAATTTTGTTTAGATATATAAGTGTTTTAATGATATTTATCTCCCTTAAAATTTAAGTTTAGAATGATATCATTAAGAATTTCTCTAAATATTATATTAAAGATAATTTCATTTTTGAAATTATTATTAATGATTTTAAAAAGTAGTTTGTTTATTCTTTTCTTGAGTGAAATTAGAGTTTTATGTTAATGAAGATTTTCTAAACAAGGTATCCATCTATCTTTTTAGTATGTTTGATATTTGAACACAGCAAAATAAGTAAACTTAGTGACAAGTTAATTTGTAAAAGATTGAATTATTTTGGGAATTATATGATTTAGCTTTTATAATAGAATCAACTTCCAGTATTAGCATGCGTTCAATTGGTATTTCATTTCACAATTTTGTATTCAATTATTGTTGAATGCATCATAATTAATAATTGTATAATTGAGTTCTAATTTTATTTCCTTCACATTTACTTGCTAATATATGATTTGACCTAAGGCTATATTTATGTTTTGCATTTTCATTTGTGATATTAGTCAACTGAAAAAAAATATTTTTTATATATGAATGATTGAAAAATAATCATTTTAAATATTTTATTTTATTAGAACCACTATTTATTTGACTGGATTTTTGTTATTAAACTTTTATAGTCTTACATTTAACTTATATACATGAGTATATAAATATTTTATTGTAAAACAATAATATATTTACTATATATAAACTTACAACTATAATTTTATGTTTATGATATAATATTGAATATAAACAAGTGAGCTAGATAATATTGTAAGTTATTCTTACAATTCTCTGCCATACAGGGTTAAAATTTTCTAATATGATAAAAACATTTCAACACTTTAAGTGTATATATGTGTTCTAGTGTTATGTGTGTTTTGTTTTATTTAAGTTTATGAAAGAGTGATATTAATCTGGATGCTCTCATCATTGAAATGATTATCCCAAGCTTTTTATTAAGTGTTGACTCCCTTCTTTTTCTCCTTCTATAATCTACCTATAATAGTTATTTCAATTTTTCAGTTGAACAAAATATGGTGTAAGAATGTGGGTATTATATGTACCTTTCATTTCACCATCTATATCTATCCAGAATGCATTTGGGCCTGTTTGTTTTATTACCATAAATAGTTTTATATGGATTATAGCATTTATGACTATTGTTTTGGAGTTGTTACTGAGGCTATGGGGCTTTATAAAATCCTTATCTTCTATTTTGAGTTGATAGCTATTTTCCTTTCTGTTTTTACTTCTAAACTCTGATTTATTTATTAATCTTTGATATGTTTTTATATATCATAATTTATATCAGTCTGCTTGGGTTAAATTGAAGGTTGGTAATTTTTAAGTAAATTTGGAATTTCTTTCATGAAATGTAGTTTAATAGGCATGAATCCAGTAGATTCATTTATACTCCAGTCAATATAATTTACTACACATTTATTATTTTATCATGTAATATTAGTATATGGATTATTTGCTTTTTATTCTTTTCTTACAAGTGTTTTTCACACAATGGGTCATTCTTAATATATCAGATGTTTTCTGGTCTAATTTTCTTAAGACTGTATTTATTTATTTTATAAAATTGTATACCAAGAAATAGTATGTTAGAGGATGTGGTTATTTGCAGCTAAGTTTTATTTTAGCTAGCCTATGCATACTTTATGTATAGAGGTATTTAAATGTGTCAATCCTGCTCTATAATCTTGAGTCTAAGTGGATTTTTTTTTGTCATTGATTAAATCTATGAGTTGCAATTCATCTATGAATGTGACAACTTATGAGCAATTAGTCTCCACAATGGTATAATCATTCTGGGTTTTAGAAATGAATCCATGATTTTATTTATAAAAGTTTATTCCTTAATATATTTTTTTTTTAATTTGTTTTTATATTATGTTTTTTCCTTTCTTTATTTTTTCATTCCTTGATGTTTGTAACTGCACTCCTGATAATATTACATGAATTTTCATTTATATGTTATAAAAATTACAAAGTTATTAATTGATTTGATTGTCTATCTATTTGTATATTTATTTATTTTTTAAATGACAAAGAAAAAAAATCATTCTATTTCTCCATAATATGGTTTCCATATTTTTGAGAAGTAGATTTTCTTGTTTTCCTGTTCATTATAAATTTATTAATCTTTTGTATTGGTTCCATTCAATGAAGATGAATGGACCCTTATAAGTTTTGGTAAATGATTTAATTTCAATTTCTTTAATTGGTTATTTGGTTTACTTTTATTTTTAAGAAAAATATGAAAAAAAAAATTGTTGTTATTCCAATTTTCATATCCATGGATGTAATCTTTTTGTTCCATTTTTATTATAAGCTTATTAAGCATCTATATTTGAATACTTAATGAATGTAAATGCACCTTTATAAGTATTTCATAATTTACGAAACATAATATCTCTTTGTATCTTTGAATAGGACATTGCAGTAATTATGAGTATTGTGCCTCAATTGCTATTTTGATTTAGATCATCATTTTTATTATGGAATGTTTTCCAATATCTTGATTGATATTCAAAGTAATTCAGCATAATAGATTCATTTAAAATTTCCCAAATTATATCTTTGCACTTGAGATATTTCTCTTCTGTGAGAATAAAATGATATGAAAATATTTCAACTTGCTGATTATCAATTAGTTTAGGAATATTATCCCTGATAAATATTCAGAGTTTAATTTGATGATCAATGTCAATATACTGGAGTGATTCCATATATTTAACCATTTCATTTATCACTGGGGTTTTATGTTGGATATAATTATGTGGTACTTGACATTGCACATGTATTTTGATACATTTGTAATTAAATAAATTTGTATTTTTGTTTAAATGCCACATTCATATGAAACACTTTATCATGTATCTCTGTTATGCCTTTCATCAATTTTTATAATGTGGTATTTTTCAATATTGTTTCATTTTCTATACAAGTTACTTTAATTTCTAATTGTTTGAAATTTTTATCCAACTCTTTCAATGATTCTTCATTAATGTCTGAATCATTAATTTGTTTCATATAGAGTTGACAAATCTTAAGATTTACATCTTGTAATTCTTTTTGCATTTCTTTTTGTATTTGTCCTGGTTTTTTATCTATTCCATTTTTAAAAAAAAAATTCTAGTTCTATACAATTTATTGCATTGAATATTTATTTGATTAATGATATTTGTTTGAAATTCTTTGAATCTCTGTTGACATCTGGAATATTTTTCTTCAACATCTTTATTTCATGTGATTTTTATTTCTGTTAGGACTTATCTCATCCCAATATTATCTCTTTGAACATTATTCAGTAAACATTATTCAGATCTATTGATAACCATTTGTTATCATTAGATAATTTATTTTCCAAACCCTTCATTTCGAATTTTAATTCTGTTTTAACATTATTCATATTATTTTTCAAATTTCTTCTAAATTATTCATGTATTGTTTTATTTCTTTTTTTATATTTTCTTCTAAATTATTCATCCTTTGGTTCAAATTATAATTCATATTTATGTTAGTTTGTAACATTTATTCTACAGTCATGTTATTTTTTTAGCTTGTGTTATTTTGAATATAGTTACTGGAGACACCTCATCATCAAGTGTAATCTTAGTTTGAGACATTGATTCATCAGGAATGGGTGTTTGTGTAGAGTAGTTACTCTCAATCATTGTGGTCCCAGATAATTGGATAAATGAAGATCTTTCTTTAATATTCCTAATATTTTTCTTCTTCACTAATATTAATATTTTGTACTTTTCAACAGATTCATTATTGTAATGACTAAAATTTTTCCACTTGATGTAATCATGAACATGTTTTATCTTGATGATAAGTTTGTTTATTCCTTATTTATTAATAGAGATTATTTGTCATATGATTTCGTGCTATATGTTGGCTTTATAGTTTAATTTTAAAACTTTTTATACCTAATAAAATATTTTTTTTAGATGTTATTAATTTAATGCATAATTTAAAATTGTCTTTTTAAGCACCTGATTCATCCATTTAATAATTTATTATTTTATTTTAAGGTCTCTTTATTTTAATATTTATTATTTTAAGATTTCGTATAAAAACTATATCATCCTTTGATGGTTGAAATTATTTATAGTTGCTATGTAAATCAATCGATCAATTATTTATATATTTTTATAGTTATAGTTGATGGTAAATTATTGTTTCATGCCCCATATTGAGAACAATATGTCAAGGTCCACATTTCCTTAAAGAATGAAGGTGAATGCATCTAACTACAGTCGGACTTAGGACCTTCATATAGAATACCATGAATGATATGATAAAAATTAAATCCATGATTGCATCTATTACAAACATGATAATTTAATATTTAGATATTAAATATAGATCTAACTTAGACCAGTTCATCCGATCTTCACCTCTCTTGATTATTGTGTTATGCTTAGTATTCAAACTCAGAGTGAATGTTGCATTAAGCACTTGTCATGGGTCCATCAATATCCTGTAGTAATAATAATATTTAATATAATGTCAATAGATTTTCAAAATTACTTTCAACCAGGTTATTATGATGTTAAATTAGGGAGATATATAGATATATGGGTATGTGTTTTAAATCTTATTTTATTATAAAAATAAAATAAATAATTTAAATAAATCAGAGAGTTTCTTAAAAAGAAAAAAAATAACAATATTTATTAACTGACAACAATTTAAATTTATCTTTATATATATTATTATGAGTGCTTTACATACATTTCTACTATATTAATAAATAAAATTTAATATGATACCTTCCCTATCCCCATAGTAGATATGTATCATAATATAAACACTATTTAATAAGTTATAAAACAATAAATGAAAATTTATGATTTTAAAAAGTTATAATAGTATTAATTAACTAAATTTAAATTAAATGATATAAGTATAAATTAAGGCTTTTGCAATATTGAATCAATTTGAGGGAATTCTATTTTTTAAGACCGCTTCCTACCATCTATGCATGAATCCTATCATTAAAAGAAAAGACATTTGATCCAAGAATATTAGTTATTTATATAGAAAAATAAATAAACAAATATTTCCTAAATTAATTGAATTTGTAATAAACAAAAATTATGTCTTGTTGTAAGTAAATAAATTTAACATGAACAAAAAGAAAACCTTACCTTCATATTAACTTTACTTATTACCATGGTCAAGTCCCTTCACAATGAAGAGCTAAATTTTATTAAATAAAAAATATTTAACCCAATGATCTTTATATTTTCTTTTCATCTAATGTTTTTTTTTTTTTCAAAATGGATTATTCCAATGTAAATGGATTTAAGAAACGAAGGAAATAAAATTAATTGTTCATGGAAGTTGATACGCAAAGATGGTATGATGTATTAAAAGATATTTTCATTTCCATAATTTGAGTAGTAATGTTCATTAAGAATAATGTTCATTTATTTTGTGGTCATCAATCATTTGTGAGGAAATCAGTATACTCCTTTGTCCATAAACGTTCCTTTCTGGTGATGCTGATATCCCTTTTTGTAAATCATCTCACTATAAATTGAAGTTGGATATTGAATTATATAGATAACGTATTTATATATGCATTTTAGTAGGAATGATTAATTACACTGCTTTAGGTTAGAACAATAGCATTTGATTCTATGGTAAATTGTCTTTACTCATAATGCATTTTATATAATTTGAAATCTTGTTAAAGTAATTTTGTTTAGATATATGTGCTTTTGATGATATTTATCTTCTTTAAAATTCAAGTTTAAAATGATCTCATTAAGAATTTCTATAAATATTATCTTAATTATAATTTGGTTTCTGAAATTATTATGAATGATGTTAAAGAATAACTTATTTACTCTTTTCTCAAGTGATAATAGAGTTCTCTGTTAAGGAAGATTTTATAAACAAGAACATTTTTTTCAAATTATTGATCTATTTTTTTAATACGTTCAGTATTCCAGCACAACCAAATAACTAAGTGTAGTGACTAGGTCATTTGTAAAATATAGAATTAATTTGAAAATTATTTGATTTAGCTTTTATAGTAGAATCGACTTATGCTAATTAGCATGTGTTAAATTGGTATTTCATTTTATGATTTTGTATTCGAATATTATTGAATGCATCATGATTAATAATTGTATAACTGAGTTCTAAATTTATTTCCTTTGCATTGAGTTGCTAAGATAGGATTTGATCTAAGGTTATATTTATGTTTTGCACCTTGATTAGTGATATTAGTCAACATAAATAATTATTTTATATACATATGAATAATTGATAAATAATAATTTTACTATTTTATTTCATTAAAATAATTATTTATTTGATTTGATTTGATTTGTTTATTAAAGTTTTATAGTCTACCTTTAAGTTATATACATGTGTATGGATATTTTAATGTAAAAGGATAACATATTTACTATATATAAACTTATAATTATAATTTTAAGTTTATGGTTTAATATTGCACATAAACAAGTGAGCTTAATAATATTCTAAGTTACCCTTACAATACCAATAACATATCACGTGACCTGAAATATGACTTCAGCTTGCATATTTCTGTGTTAAAACCAATTTTAGTTTCAAAAGCATTTTATTTATGAAAAATAATGTTCACATACTTATAACAGACAGAAACAATTATGTTTTACATATCATCAACATTCTGGGATAATTTCACTTTTTTATGCTGTTTCCTCTAAAATTAGAAAGCAATGGTGGTTTTCAGATGATAGTCCTTAATAAACTCCTATCCTGTGCTTTCATCCAATATCCCCACTTTAGTTTCCAGATTATGGAATTCATCAGTGAGGTGTTTTGGTTCTTGGAACAATGCAACTGGATCTTTAGGATGGAATGCATCTCCTCTCCAGCTCTTATTATTTATCTCAATGTTATACTATCAAGTTATTAGGGCAAACTGAAAAGACCATATAACTAACTTTTAATCTAAGCCACCATCCTTGCTTATTCATAGAGATCTGAATCCATTTCAGTTTGCACTTAATAGAATTTGACATCTCATGACAAAAATTTCACAGCTTGGGTGTGTGTGTATATATATATATATATATATATATATATACACACATATATATATATATATATATATATATATATATATATATATATATATATATATATATCAAATAAAGTGACTTTTATCTATATCTGCATTGTATGTACATATTATAAAAAAAGTCTTAATGATTGATAACAATATGCAAACACATAAGGCATTAGATTTTTGTTTCCTTTTTTACTATACCAGTATTTTTAAATAGTTTTGACAATGTGCAGTAAAGTAATTTTGCTACGGTTACACTTATGATAAATAACAGATCTTTATGATCAATTAAATAAGCTGTTATTAAACATTTTTTTAAAATTCTAAATAATTTCTTGTAAGTAGTATAATATAGTATTACAAATTTAAAAAAATAAAATGTCAGTATGGACTTTTTTTAGCACAATAAGAAACAGTTACATGGAGGAATATAAAATTGTTAACTGCTAGTTTACTTTCACTATTTTATCCATTTTGCATTGCTTTTGGACAGTTAAAATATACATGTCTTTTTAGAAATGCTGTTTACATTTTCAATTAGAATCATGTCTACAACTAATATGACCTTGAAAAAAATCAAGAAAATATCTGAGCTTGAAAACAGAAATTAATATCTTACATCAACTAAAAAGAGAAGGAAATTGTGATATATGTTCTTCAATGGCTTAATCTTTGTTACCAACACCACAATTTAAAAAAGCCAAGTCGAAAATAGAAAAAGTTTTTGACTAATGTAGGTATATTGAAACTTTGCAAAATCCCAAAATCATGGCATCCCAATACAAAACAATTCAAGAAGCACATCAACTATTCATTCTAAACTTGTTTTCTAGATCCTCAGCCATCATTTGGTACACTCTCTAAAAAAGCATCAATATCATCAAAGGATTTAAAAAGCAACAATGGATCTTAGAATAAACAATTCATGCTTCAGAAAATTAGATGATTAGGATTGATGAATGGATCACTGGAAAGAATAACTTTAAGATAAACATTTTTTCTTACATAGACTTAATTTGCATTGTTATATATACATACATACTTCCATACACGAGCATATAATGTACTTTAAGGGTTTCTTTTAATTACTATTTATGTCAAAGGTTAACATGTACTTTAACAGTTTATAATAAAATTTTTAGCTGGACGAACCAGACAAATTTGTTTTGATAAAAATCCATTATAACTACGTTCTCTTTAGGCAATGTTATTGCTTTATGATGAATTTTGGGGACCAATTGTCTTCACAAAACGGTGTAAAAGCGTACTTCAGATTTGAATAACTTCTTTTTAAAATACACCGACTATTTATCATTTGGATACTATTTCATTAATCCCTATTGAAAGTATATATATATATATTAAATTATTCATTCTATGAAGTGATTTGTTTGCTATATTTATTAATATATTTGAAAATATACGAATAGTGAAATAGAATTGTAAGCATAAAGCTTTATAAAAAAATAATCGCCTTTTTTAGTAAAATCTAAAATATCATTAAAATCAGAGATATAATTCTGCTAGTTATATGAAATAAAGTAAAAAATCTTATTAAAAATAAAAAAAATAAAAAAATGTTTTGTGATTAAATAAATTTATAAATATAAAAGGGAATTATTAAATATTCTTAGAAGCTATAATATTACTCACTATTTTAATTTAGTTTTTGATAAAGTAAAATATCTAAAAGTCTTTTGAAAAACGTTAAATTATTTTTTTAAAAATGTGGTACATAAATACACATATGTAAAGAAGAAAATTTTTCTAAGTGAAGCATAAAACATTAAATGACAAAGTAGTAATAAACAAGATATCTACTTAAAGTGTAGCTACAAATGATAATAATCAATTTCAGTAATGTAAACGGAGTATGCTGTTAAGTGAAAGGAGACTATTTGATTATTCTTGGAGGCCTTAAAGGAACGGAGCAGGGCACATTCCTAGTGTCATCGTTATACATTTTTTGTCATTGCTGCTGATATTATTATGTGATTATTTATGTAATATATGAACAAGGATGGTTTGCTCACCAACATGCACTAGCCAAAATGATGAGTTTAATGACTATTCACCTCTTAGGTTAAGATCAATAACACTATTATCTTTTTACTCAGTTGCCTGATAGATCTTAATTGAAATATCTGTTGACTTTTCTTGGAGAAAGAATGAATGTGTGTGTGTGTATGAAAGATTTTTTTTTCCAATTAAATATTTGCAATCATTTTAAACAAAAATAGTTATGACTATATTTCTTCAGCTGCAAAATCATCAGCTAAAAACACAGTTGGTGTCCCAAGACAGATGGTACTAATTATCTGCTGGTTGCATACCCAATATATCATTTGAGGACACTCTTTTATTTAGATATGTACAACTGCAGATTACTTTCAAGTGAATGAAGATTGCAAGATTTAGAAAAAAAAACTGTCTAATATTAAATAAGACCTTATTGGACTTTATGAAACTAGAAAAAAATGTGAATAAGTAATTCATTTAAAAAGTGGATATGTATTACATTACAAAAGCACAAACATTGGAAAAGCAAGTAAAGTAGGATAAATTATAATAAAAAAGTGGAAAAATAAACATAGTGGAGATTTATGGTGTATCAGACATAGAGGCAAGATTTGTTATTTATTCAACTTAATAGCAGACATCAAATGCACATGAAACAGGTTTATGCTTCAACAAGTTCTCATAGTGATGAAGTAGTAGATGATTTTTATATGGATGTAAAAAGAATTACATTTTAATGCTAGAATTGATAAACAATTAAAATATAAAAGTGTTGTGGGTAAATTTTGTTATGGTGATAGACAGGAGATATAGGACATGTGTGGTTGCAAAAAAATACTACAACTTTATAATATGTGTTTTTGTGAAGGTTTGTGATGACAGTGTAACTATACATAATGAATGGAAATCACTGTTCAACTTTGCTCTTAAGAAAAAAATGGAGAAATCAGGAAAAATATCATAGATAAGTATATGGAATTTCTACTGACAGTTGCCTTTGGTAGAATGGCTCAGTTGATTAGAGTGTTACCTTAAAAAGTCAATACTCAAGAATCTAATCATCCAGGTTCAATTTCTATGCTAGTACTATCACTGTTCAGGCTAGCTATATCTGAAGAAGAGGGAGAAATAATTATTTTGAAATGTTGTACACATACTGATCTGTGTGGTATTATTACCAGTTGAATGTATTTGGAATATTTAAATAAAGTTAATTTTTTCTAAAGACATTCAATACTCATATTAGATTATGGAAATAATCCAATATATAAATCCAACATTAAATTATGAATTGAAATGTGGTGCAGCATAATTGGATTATATTTTATCTAACAGAAAATACGAATTCAAGATTGTAATGTTCTTAATAAATTCAATACAAGAAGTGATCATTGTATTAGTAAGATATATGATATATGTTAATCCAAAACAAAAGAAACAAAAATTGTAAAAAAAAAAAAAAATATTCACAGTTGATATTTTTAATCTTCAGAAACCTTCCAATGAATTTAAATTAGAACATGCAAATAGTTTCCGAATATTAACAGATTCTGAATATGATTTAGATTTGAAGAAAATCAATAGTAAAATAACTATGCACTTTAAAAAACTTCAACAAAAATAGGTGGTACAAATAAAAACAGTTGATCAGCAAAATTTCTGAGACAAGAGAATTTATTAAGAAAGGAAGGTATATTAAAATATATAAAAATGATAAATTAAGAAAATGTTAGTATCTCAGAAGTTGTAAAATGATGTGAAAAGTAGTTGATAATGGTTAAAGAAAGTATAATTGTAAACAAGCAAAAAAGAAAAAATAAGAAAATTCTCAAAAGTGTAAAAAATATTGGTATTGATAGGAAACATACTTCTGCAATAAAAAAATAAAGAAGAAACTACTATGAAAAAGAGAGATGACTTCATGAAATATGTAAATTACTTTTATCAATAATTATATATCAATAAAGAACAAGGATAAGTATTTCTTACAACTACTATATCTTCTGAATTTCACAGGAATTTAAATAAAGAAATGACAGAAGCAATTAATTTTATCAAGAAAAGAAAAGATACAGGTATAATGGAATTACAATCTATATCTTAAAATAAGCAGGTGAATAAAGAATACAAATATTTGCAAAATTATACACCAAAGGTTTAAATAATAACAATTTATTAGATAATTGGAAGTTAGGATTTGAACATTAATATTTTAAAAAAGGTGATAATGATGATATTATAAATTACAGATCTATTGGTGTTTTATGATTTCTATATAATATTGTTACTAAAATAATTGAAACATGTCTTCAGTGAACTTTGGATTTTAACCAACCAAAAGAAGAAGCTGAATTTAACAGTTGTTTTATTACAGTAGATTGCATCCAAGTATTAAGAAAAGTTATAGAAAAGACCAATAAATATGAGTTCAATAAGCTTTGAATTTATAGTATATGAAAAGGTATTTTATTCTATAAGCATTTCTTTAGTGATAAAATCATTGGATCATCAAGGTATAGACTCAGGATATTGCCATATTCTGAAGAATATTTACAAAAATGTAACAACAAAAAATATATTATATAATGATGCTAAAAAGATTAACATTGTGAAGGTTATATGGCAAGATGACTATATTTCTAAAACTTCTTACAGCAGTTTTGCAAAAAGAATTTTAATAATCAAAAATGCAAGTCATATATAATGTGACATTACTTTTATAAGCTTGTATTTACAAAAATGTAATACAGAAAGCATACAAATAGCTCAAACAAGCTCTTAATTGATAAGTGTGGTATAAAAAAATATTTAAAATCTCTATCCAGAACCTTCCCATCTCCAGACCAACTGGTTTTGAGCTTATGATTCATGTCAGTGGAGAACTAGAATATTCGGACACTAGATCTAAAATATCAATACAAAACCCAGCACTTATTTATGTAATATTTAAAGAGAAACTCTGAAATTATAATAATTATTATAATTTTACCTTTAAGACTTTGGCTATGCTGAGGCTATTAAAATATAATAGATCTGAATTTAGTTCAGTCCCATATAGCTATTTAAATTAAATAGCTGAATTTAAAGGCATTTTCATATTCGAAAATTTCAGAGTTTCTAATTAAATATTATGTATGAAATAAGAACTGGGTTTTGAGTTGATATTTTAGATCTAGTGTATTCTAGCTCTCCATTAACATGAGCCATAAGCTCATTACCAGTTGGTCTGGAGATGGAAAGGTTCTGGATAGAGATTTTAAATATTTTCTCATACCGCACTTATCAATAAAGAGCTTGTTTGAGCTATTGGTGCAATCTCTGTATTACAAAAAGAATTTTGTGGATTAAAATGGAAAGCTAAGAGAGCAAACGTAAATGGATATTTTTAACGTACCTAGATTATGCATATGGAGTTGATACTTTTTTAAATAATGCTTTTGAGTTTTAAAAAATGTTGGAAGAGTTGTCAGATTAATGTTAGAAAGTAGGATTAAAAGGTAGATGTTAAAAAGATTAAAGTAGTCAATACATTTTCTCAAAAAATAGAAATAAAGATTGATAATGATGAGTTAGAAGATGTTAACAATTACAATGACCTTGGCCAAATTATTGCTATAGATGGAAACATGATGAATATTAATCATAGAATTAAACTTCGTTGGAATGATTTTGACAGATAACTTAATATTAATAAGAAATATGCCTATGTGTTCACAAAGGATGGTTTTTAATAAATGTGTTTACCAGTCCTTACTTATGATGAATCTGTAATTTGGATACTTAACAGAAGAGCATTACAGAAACTTCAGATGACTCAAAGAAATATAAAGAGCTGCATGTTAAGTGTAATAAGGAGAAAGAAAAAATGAAATACATGGGTGTTAGAAGAAACAAGAGTTAAAGATATTATTGAATAAAGAGACTGAATTGAAGTTGGGCTGTACATATTGTGAGAAGATATGATAATAAATGGACACATTAAATCTTAAACTGGATTCTAAGAGATTGTAAATGACTTAGATAGAGACTGCATGTGAGATTGATGAAAGAAGAAAGTGTACTGGGTGATGTGAAGAAGAGAGGTTAGATATTGAGAAGATGGATTAAACTTGAGGACACTTTCATCTATAAGTGAATTTATAATGGTTAAACATGATAATAATGATAATTAAAAATATTGCTACATAAAACCATTTGTTGTCAAAACAAAAGAAGTGTAAAATAGGTGAATCAATATTGATTGATTAACTAGAAAATGTAGCAAATATAATAAATGTACAGTGTTTAATTTTATATGTGATTCTTTTTTTTAATTTTTGGAAACTCTTAATGTATATATCATATTTAGTATACATACTTAATTATAATGTCTATGCATAACGCTATACTGAAATACATATACAAATATTAAACATTAAATCACCCAACATGGTTAAGGAATCCAGTACCGCCCTCTGTGAACTAATGTATAAATATATTAGAGTTCAGGGCAAAGTGGTATCATTTTGATCTGGCTATTTTGAAATACGAACTTTAATGTATTTAAATATTAGTTCGCAAAGGACGGTACTGGATTCCTTAACCATGTGGGGTGATTTAATGTTTAATATTTATACTTAATTATATATGTACAATAAATCAATAACTAAATTTATTATTTAAAACTGTTTTTATTTTAAAACAATTGTCTTAAAAGTAAACTAACATTATTTAAAACAATTGTTAAAAGTTTTAAAAGATTGCAAATTTTTTTGTTTAGCGTTTAAAAAAACAACAACTTTAAATTAAAATTAGAAACAATTTTAAATAGAAAACTTAGTTATTGATTTATTATACATATATAATTATGTTATATAGTTATTAATATTGGGATTGTCTAAGTGTTGACTGGTTTTAATGATTAAATATAATATATACATTAAGATTATATTATATATATATTAACTTAATGCTGAAATACGTAATATATTACATATACTATATGTGTGATATGGATTTAAAATAAAATTATTTGTATTAAGTGAAGTTCATTTTCAATGTATACACATATATTATTATGTACACATAATAAATATATACATATAAAGGGTATATATGTTAACTTATTTCTGAAATATCTAATGATATCAACTATAAGTGTACAGTCACTTTAAAGTACAATATATTTTTTTCATTTTCATTTACTGTGCCAATACTAAAAACTTAAAAATAATGGAAATAAAAAAAATATTTTTATATTAAATGTTTTTTATTGATTTTGTAGTAAAAAGAAATATAATAATTATTTTTTCAACCATAATTAAAATTTTTAGGTTTAACCTAAAATAAATTACATGGGGGGGGGGTCTTTTAGAAATTAATTAAATCAATCATTATAACAAAGAATTGACTTAATTGATTTCTAAATCTTCTATACTTTTATTTTAAATTAAATCTAAAAACTCCAATTGTGGTTGAATAAACAATTATTTTATTCCTTTTTAGAGTACAGTTAATAGAAATATTTAATATAAAAAACAGTATCACTATTATTTCCGTTTCATTGGATTTTTTGAAAGTTTTACTGATTTTTTTTTATTTTTATTTTATTTTATTATGTAATAATAATTTCTATAACGTTTGTGCAAATAAGTTTTCATAATGTAGTTAATATTTTCAAATATATATATATTATATTCTCTTATTGTTATATATATATGAGTGTGTAAATTTATTGTACTCCATTTGCAAACTTTACAATTTTAAATTACCCATGTGTTTTATAAGACCATTATCTCCATATGTTAATGGTATAAAATGTTAAAAAAAGTTTTATGCATTCAAAATCAGTTGGCTTAGTAGTCATTTAACAAATGTTCTAATTGTCTATCATTAACAACATTTGTCCTTTATGAACTGGGTATTATATTTTACATTGGTTCTCATTACGCATACACACATATATGTGTGTGTTTGTGGCTTGTATATATATATATATATATATGATAAACAAAACAAGTTATAAATTTTGTAACTTGCTCATAGCTTGCATTTTATGATCACTAGATGGAGCTTTGCCAATAGCCCACTATCAAGCTTTGTTTACATAAACGCTGAGATAGAATTCAATAACTCTTTCAAATTGTCTCCAATCTTTAAACCATGATTTCGAGTTAGTTGGTTCATGTTAGTAAAGGGTAGAAAGACTAGAAACTAGATCTAAGCACCAACTTTGCAATCAGCATTTATCAAACACATTTTTATCAGCGTGAAAGCATGAATTTTTCAGTTGCATAAATATCTTCAAATCCAGTCAAATAAACTAAATACTTATATGGGTTTGAATTCAGTTCAGTTTCACCATATAGTAAAAGCCTCTGCAATCTATATCATTGCAAAAACCTTCAAGGGTACATTTATGATAAACAAGTTATAAATTTTGTAACTTGCTCATTGCTTGCATTTTATGATCTCTAGATGAAGATTTACCAATAGCCCACTATCAAGCTTTGTTTACATAAATTCTGAAAGAGATAGAATTCAATATCTCTTTCAAATTGTCTCCAACCTTTAAACCATGGTTTCAAACTAGTTGGTCATGTCAGAAAAAGGTAGGAAGACTAGAAACTAGATCTAAACACAAACTCTGCAATCTGCCTTTATCAAACACATTTCTATCAGCTTGAAAGCATGAAATTTTCAGATATGTAAATTTTCAGATATGATAAAAACATGCATTTACATATTTATGCTTAAAATTGTATGACGATTATGCGTGAGAGGGGAAAAACTTTGTAGCTTAACAATAACACATTGAAAATAGCTATTGAATGTTTAGTTAACAAACCCATTTTATTAAGTGATGGACCTGCAGCTGAGAAATCTAGAAATTAAATTTGCATTTATACTCTCTACTAAGAAATTTTGCTAAGATTTATAACAGCTTTAAAATATACTGTGATGGGATGGGGTGGGTGAGAAGTGAAAATGGAAGTAAATGGACTAAAACTGGGTGATGGCAAAATCATCATCAACCCCAGTCCATTTAATGAAATACAAATATCAATAATTTGAAAAATTATCTATAAGTAAATATTTAAAGATATAAGTAATGAGATATTTAATAATAAAATGAGATTAGAGAATCTCCAATTGCATTGAGAGATCAGCCAGCGAAGTCAAAAGAGCAATTATAATAATTAATCATCAACCAGCATTATAAATAAAAGTAAGTATGATTACTCAAGAGAAATAACTATCCATCATCATCATTGATGGGAATAAACAAATTAGTACAATAAATAAGAATAAAGTCAACAGACCATCTTGTGGATGGATTGAAAATGGGTCTTCTTCAGACCAGGCTAACTATTGAGCCTTTGCCAGCTTGGGCAATTATTTAAACATAACTTGGATGCACCATTTAAGTACCCATCCATTAAAATACACAATAATCAGAAATCAAATCAATAATGCTGGGACATTTAAAACATGCTGATCATCATCAATGCTATGGCCACTTGTACTGCCCAACTATAGATGTAATTTTTTTTAACAAGACTGAACTAAAATAAAATATAGTGCATGGGCTTTAAAGAGTATCCTCTTTTGTGCCAAACAGGATGATGATTGATCATCTTTGGATGCCCCAAAGCACTAAATACACATCCTTATTTATATATTCATCACATGCTCAAATCTAGCCCAGACAACTCAAGATCTATTACTGTATGTGAACAAGAGATGATGGAATACAATTTTAACAATTAAATAAGTTTATTAATAACAATAAAAAAAATGGTATTTAAGGTCTTATAGGTTAAGGGTTTTGATTTTGAATGATATACAAAATTATATACACAACTAAAGTTATTACATGGTTTTACAATATTTCTCAATTAGATTCTATAAACGCATATATATATATATATATATATATATATATATATATATATGCGTTTATAAATATATATATATATATATATATATATATATATATGGGCGTTTTATAACATACAAGGAATACATTTCAATTAAACATAAAATAATTATAAAAAATGATTAAAATTTACATATGTGTTACAAATGACAAGCATTGGTATCTGCAATACAATTGACAGATATACGCATACATACATGTGTGTGATTTCTGAACATATTTAAATTTTACATAAAATAATACATGATTAAGCTTTTAAATTATGTTTTAAGTAATACAAATACTTATTCTAGGTTTACTACAACACATATATAGAATTGCACAGATTATTAACAAATTTAATTTTGTCACACAATAAATAACAATACTTTTATAATTAATAATTTCATAAAATTTACATACTTGTTATGACAATAAAAGTTATTTTCACAATTACTCGTTGTTGAAAATGTATAAATTGCTTTTCTTATTTTATAGTAAGTTCCACTCTTTATCAATTAGTTTCTATCAACTTTTTTCTTTTTTTTAATACATGAAGTTATTTGCTTGTTTGCTTTACTTTAAAAATGTCTTTTTTTTTTTTTTTAATAAATGAAAGATAATATTGTTTTATAGAATTCAAAAAATATATATAAATTTTGAAATGTCTTTTTGTTTAATTAGTTAATGCTGATTAAGTAGACAAGGTGAGATAGTAAAAATGAATACATGAACTGCAGCTCTCCACGCCATGATAAGCAGAGAGCCAAGCTGGACTATCAGTACACAAAGCTCCATGACGTCACGAGAAAATACCTCATTTTAAAGCACTGCCCTTCTAAGTATCTAAACAGATCATCCTCAAAGAGCAGTATCCAAAATAAATAAAAGGCATTGTGCCAACCTTACTCATCTCTGTGAGACTTAGGGGTATAAATGTGGTCTATTCATGAGACCAAAGCCTATTCATGAGGCCTATATATATTCATCACTGGACTACCCTGGAAGCTCAACATCTAGATTTAGACAGTGCTGAGCCTATATTTCGAAGCGCCATGGACTCCTGCATCCCGACAGTCCCGCCCAACTATAGACTCCCCATAAACATAAAAAGTACAAAGTCGTGCATCACTTTCAAAATGTAATTTTACATATGTGTGTGCATGTGTGCGTACGCTGATGTTTACATCATATTTTAACTTAACAGCAATAATATTATATTTTCAATATTAAATTCTTTGGAAAATATGCACAAATTTCATACATATATCTGTGTGTATAAACAAAATATAGATATAATTTAAAATTAGTTTCAATTTATAAATTCTCTTTTTTTTTCCTTAAAAAAAGTATAGTCAATTTTTGAAAGGTATTTGTTGATTAATTATCAACGTTTTTAAATTAAATTATTGAATCATCAATTTTCTTTACTTTTTTTATAAATATTTTTTTTTTCAAAATAATGTCCAGAGAATTATTGTTCAAAAATGTCTATTTTGCCTTTAAAACGAGATGGTCAATGAATTATTCTTGACTCTTAACTATAATTCCAGCAAAATTACTTTATATTCTTTTCAAATATATAGATTTTTAACCGACTTAACAATAATATTGTTCTATATATTTCTATTTTTATATGACTTATTTTAAAATAGCTCTCCAGCTATATATACATTTATCTGTGCTTTTTTGCATATATCTGACACAGTATACGCATAATTAACTCTTCAGCAAGCTAGAATATTTTTTTCTTGGTGAGTTTGATTTTTAGTGACTGTCATAATCAGGTAAAATGTAATCCATGCAAAATGTTGGTCTTTCTTTCAGTCTAGGATTGTTCCAGACAAGCAGCTCTCTTGGTTTGATAGATTTCAGGCAATCAACCACCCTCTGCATGTTTAAGGCTATGAATTTCAGCACAAAGAAGGGAGTCATTTTCTCCATGTGAATTTCAACTCCTGCAAGGCAATATTGGCAGCTCCTGAATCTAATGTTCTGCCTTCAGCAATGTTAGTTCATAGTAGTTATTCTGTTAACTCTACAGTCAGCTAAAACCAACTGCTGCACATTTCAACAAGCTGCAACAAAATATTATAACCAACTCTGCAGCTGACCTGTTCTCTTCAAAAATTACTATTTAGACTTTGCAGTGGCCCAGTTGGCCACTGCTTAAAATATTACAACCAGATTCCTCTGGTCAACTCTTACAAACTACAAGCAAAAACTAACTTATATTTTTTATCAGTCTTTTATAAACTTGGGTAGGTCATGTGACAAAAACATGGTGGTTGTTTTCAGACTATGTTAATCCATTTGAAAACAAACTGGAAATTTTTATCAAAGTGTGATTTTCATATTTTTACTTTAATCTTTGGAATTTGACCAAAGGTGTGATAATCCTTTAGAATTTTTAATCTACAAAGATTTTTAACTACATAGTAAAAATGCAAACAAGCATTAATTAAAAAAGATATTTTATACACATATTAATTAAAGGAGTTTAAAAAATAAATTATGCTTGCTTTTTTTTTGTTAATTTCAAAATCAGAATTACAAATATTATTTATAAGACCTTTTTAAATATTTAATTTTACAATAAAATATTATTGTAAGCCCAGAGTTATTTAACCTTTTATTTACTATTTATTTTTATATTTCAATGAATGTAGAAAATATCTACTATAATTTTTGTCAATGTTTATTTCTACTTTTCCTTTATTTTATATATATATATATATATATATATATATATATATATATATATATATATATATATATATATATATATATATATATATATATATATATATATATATATATATATGCACATACACTATATTAGTGTATGCTATGTAAGCCAACTGGTTACAATACATATATATATATATATATATTTTCACATATTTTAATTTAAAAAAAAAATCACAAAAATTAAGGATAATCAAATAAGCAGAAATTTTAATTTTTTAAAACCACATGTTGATGCCTAGTCATTGTATATTTGGCAATATCAAACATTGTAAAATTACTTTAAGAAAATAATATGATAGTCTAAGTCTTGATATTTTTGAAAGTTTATGATTATTTTGTATCATAATTATTAGACATCAAAATATATATTATTACATAATTATATTTTATAGAAATGTTTTATTTTTAAATATTAAATAATATATTCTTCTATATAATATTACTATAGAGATTAAAGTCATAGGAAATACTACTGTCTAGAAATGTCATTACCACAACAATTGGTTATAACATTTAGCAATATTGTAAAAATTATGAAAAAGTTTTAAACCTTTAAAGCATAAATTGATAGATTTACTAGATATTAAAATTAACTCATTCAGATTTTTAAAACAAACACCAAACAAAAAGATTTCATTTATTTTGCAAATTCAATCTACTCCACCTGAAATTTGATGTTGTGACAGCACTTTGTTTTGATTAAAATCTATTTCATAAAATAATTACAAAAATCAAGTGACATTTTAAAAAATATATCAATTTCTAAACAAAAACATTTATCAAGTGAGGTCAATTTTTTTATATTCTGATTAATAGTAATGGTTTAATATTAAAGCAAAAATTGAAAGTGTAAATCTAGTGAGAATAAAAAAATCTATCAGAATGTTAGTTAATACAAGAGTATTAACTACCTTAATGTCTTTGTTGAACTCATGTATATTTTTGTCTTTGTAAATGTCATAATATGACCATTAATCATAATTTTTAATGTCGGCCAGTAGTATTAATAATTTAGCTTCTTTTGGTTCACTTTATGACAGGTTTTATATGAAGGTTTCCATATCAATTTTTTTCTGAGAATTTAAAATAAATAGACTTGTAGATTAATTGTAAAAGTACATTTCTATGGAATAATCATGTTAGATGACTAGTTTCTTTTATTGTAACAAGTAAATATAAAATATTTCTTTAGCATTAAAGAGTGATAAACAGATTAGCAGGGTCAAAGTTAATTTTAAAACATTTATTTGTTTATAGCTTCATATTCATCTATAATGCTGGAAAGATCAGGACAAACATTCTGGAGGTATTTCAAGGAATCTGAGATAATTATAGTTATATTGTTTTAATAATGTAATTAGAATTTAATTAGTAACATTATATTAAATTGATTGTTATTATTTTAAAGTCATAAGAATGCTATGAATTTATTATTATTTGAAATAATGGGGGGGGGTAAAGTATACTTATGGCATTGTGATTGTATACTGTGGGATATTAGTCCAATGTAATTCTTTACTGCTTGTACTTCACTTCATTGTCTCATGATTTATTAATATTTTATTTATTTAATTTCTTATAAACTGAACCATTTAGTATTATTAATCAGTTGCAGCTAGTTAAATAGCAAATATTATCATAAGATATTCTTATTATTAATTATAGTAAGATTATATGTATTTTAGCCAAGCATAATCATTTTATCTGAGCTAGTAGAAATTTTTTTATATTTCTGGATGGTGAGGATACATTATATATATATATATATATATATATATATATATATATATATATGTAAAATAAATAAAATATCCGTTAATTAAAAACAATATTGTAATTATAATTGAAATAATATTTTTAACGGTTTAGAAACAATTGCAAACAATCCTTAAATCCGCAGAAGTACTTCGGTTACTTTCTAACCTGCCGCAACTGCCAATAAATTCAAAACCCAAATGCAGAAGCAAACATCATTAATTCAAATTCCACAAATCTCGTACTTTAATGTTAGAAGCTTGCCAATTTATTAAATGTGCTTTATTCCTGTTTATAAAAATTGCCTCTTTAATTTTTCTTTTACTATTGTTTCTCTCTTCATGAAGAATTTTCACATTTTCAAAATTAAATTTACATTTATATTTACATGTTTCAATTATATATATATATATATATATATATATATAATTGAAACATGTAAATATAAATGTATTCAGATATATCATAATATATATATATATATATTGTGACCTTCTGAATGGGCACAAGTAATTAAGCTATGTTACATCAGTACTGAATAACTGCATTGTACTAAAAAAAATGAAATCACCTTAAAATTTTAAAATTTTTCTATTAATGGTTCAAAAACTCATATGTGGGCCAACTATGTATTTTGGTTAGCAATTTTTCAAGCATTTATTGTTGTTATTATATTTTGATAGTGTTTAATACAAGGAAGGTGGTGGATTATTACAGAAGGTGTTATGATAGTAGTTAGACTGAGGCAAAGTTGTTTTATTTATTTATAAGATAGTGTTGGTGTTTGTTGAATGGTTTTCTGATTTATTATTCATTGACACCCATTTATTTACTAATATATAGTCAGTTATAACCCATAGACATATTAGATATGTTTTGCTTAGAATAATTTAATATTCACATAGTCACATATATGTGTATGAATGTTGTCATTATCTTATTTTCATTTCACATTCTAATTGCAATAAACCATATTACACTTATAATAAAACATTTAAGTTACAGTAATTATCTTTAATAATTTTGCAAAAATATATCTTCTTTAATGATTAATGGATATTTGAATTAGTAAATTATTTGAATAATCTAAATAGTATTATAAACCATTTATTTAATAGTTGATTGATGTTCATTCGTGTCAAAGATATAAAAAAAGATAGAAAAAAGTTCTTTTTTTTTATTTGATTTGACTTCATTGTGAAATTCAAAATATTTTTTTAGAAAAGATTTCTTGAATATTAATTATTTGATTAAGTGTTAAAAAATGTGGGAGTAAAGCTTCTGCTGATCAGGTGACCTTTTTGATTGGTGGGGAGATTTTTTTTAAAAGTGAGAGCTAATAATAATAATAATAATAATAATAATAAAACATTATCTTTTGCAATTTCAACAAGTGTACTTTTTATTTTCTGCTGCTATCAATTCTATCTCTCTTCCAAAATAGTTTCAAGTGAAACTTTAAAACAGCCTTTTCATGAAGCTCATTATTGAAACTCCAGACGTTTAAGCTTTATAGGAGGAATGGCTGAATAAAAAATATAAAGGTATTGATCTCTCTACCTTTGTCTAATTAAAACATTTAAATTAATACTTTCATTTTGTTTAAAGATGTGCTTTTATGATGTTAAACTTACTTTATTTCATTTACTTTTATTTATCTCCGTTAAAAAGAATATCAAAATGCAAGAACTTTATAATTTTTTAAGTCCCATGTGTGATGTTTCTAATGTTTTGTCATCATGGAAGTATATGCATACTTTTTTAACAAAATTTATTTTGATAAACTCTCTGTTTAACTTATATTTTATGTATATAAATGTGAAGTTAAAATTTAAAAGGATACGTGTACTTGATTATGTGTTTGATATTTAATAATTATTGTGGAATGCTAACTTTATATCTTATTTTATGCTTATAAAATAATATGTATTTTATTAAAGAAATATAGATATGACTTACCCATAATAATTAATTACTACTACTTACTAAATATAGATGTCTAAATAGAATAGAAGGACTTTAATATTACATATTTTTGTTCTCTTCGATATACGGATATATGTGTTAATGTTTAAAGAAATACAAATTTTATGTGGACAATTATCAGTAATTTATTAAAGTTAATAATGCAAATACCAATCTATAAATTATGAAAGTGAATATTTTCTGCAGAAAAATATGTTAAGTTATCACTGAATTAAATACCATAGATGTGCTTAAAAATAAATAACAGAGTATATCAATTAATAGATGAAACTGTCTTCCCATGTATTTATTATTACAAATATTTATCATTATATGTGATATATAAGTAAACTCTGTTAGCTTATGGCTAAAGGACATTGGAGGTTAACTAAATTAATTGTGAATTATAACTGTTTTGTCCTACAAGAACTTATTTTATGTTTCATATTCATATTTAAACACACACTCATTTTGGGATTCATCTCCGGATCATTTAGTAAGCTTGAAAAGGAACTTTGCAAGTGAATATTTTTTTTAAGTTTAAAGGAAGAATGACTCTATTTTTTATTATTTGTTGTTAATAGTATATATATTGTAGATAATTAGACAGATTTAGTGTTGTATGTATTTAATATTATATGTTTATTTATTTAATTTGTGAACCTCGAGAACTTCTCAGGATAGCATATCACAAAATGATGAATGTGCTGGTAATATCTTATTGCTTAAATATGATTTGTTTTCTTTTATTTGAAAGTGAAACATATATATTTTGGGTATATTATTAAAGATGGTTCAATCTTATATATCTTTCTTTTATCTCAAAGTGAGAATTAATTTTAATTTTGGCTAGAGAATAAAAAAAAGAAAGAATATTGTGTTAGAGGTAATAAAACTTAATTTATTAGAGTATTGCTATTTAAAGTATAAAAAAAAACTCTTTCATAATAATTAATATTATTTAAATTTGAAATGTCTGAATGCCTCATTTAAGCTAAAAGTTTCTATTTTAATATGTTATTTATCTGTCATAACTTTCGCATATTATATAACTTAGAATTATTTCTCATACTCTTATTTATGCATGTGTGTGTCTATTTTTTGCAATTATTATATTTACTTAATAAACATTTAGTTTGATAGCTATTTCGCAATATAAATTTCGGATGTTGTCATATTCTAGAGAATTGAAGGAATGATTGATTTCTCTGTGCATATTTATCTGCCAGCATATAATGCTAGATATGTAGAAGAGCTGTGAAAAAGGAAGTTTTTCTTGATATGTTCTATGTTTGTAGGGATGAAAGATTTTTCCCCTTAGTATATTTTTGAGTATTTTGCCATGAGTACAGCCTATGTTAGATTGCATACGTATGTATTGTGAAATGATATTTATGAAGTCAAGTGACATTTTCCCATTGTTTGTTTGGTGATGAGAAAAATTCCACCAATCGTGTATTTCATATTTAAATAAGTTATTGTTGATATATTAGTTAAAGAGTTTGTTTGCTCCTCATGTGCTGGACTCCTCTTGAACATATAGTTTGTATTATTATAAAATGTAGCTCTATGTAATTTAGTCAGTGGTCGGATAAATAGTTAATTTAAATTTTTTATTGAATATTAGAATAGATATAGTGTTCTATTTGCTGGTAGGTGTATGACATTTTCCATAATTAAATAATTATTTAATAATTCCTGAATACATTAATAATGTGTAGTAATATTGTTTTCTGTTATTATTGCATGGGATGTAATACACACTCATAATGTAAATAATGTCACGGATATAAAGGTATAATATTGCTAAGTTTCTATATCTGAAAATAAACATTATACAGTATATCATGTTGAATTTGCCATAAGTTAGAAATCATCAAATCATCTGTATGATTAGTATATGTTTATATTTTATTTTGTATGCCTGAAATTGTAGGTATTTAAAGTAATTGTTTAATTAAGATTATTTAAAGTTGCTCTCTTGATAAACAAATATATTAATTTGTTTTATTCCAATGGTTGATAGTATATCCTTTCCAAAAGTGTATATTGTGCCCAATAATATAATGTATGATTTATTTAGTGTTGTATTTTGATAACAATTATTTAAATAGTCTGGATATTCAAAGTCAGAATATTAAGGTATAATTTGTTAGCTAATTTACGTTTATAAATATGTCAATAATAAATTGTGTAATATGTAATGGGGATAATCTTAAATTTCAATTAATAAATTTGTTTGTAAATTAAGACAAAAGTCTTATTCTGATATTAATTATTTTTAACTAAACCTTAAGTGTAAATAAAAGCTTTGTTTATTATTTAAAACTGTGTTTTGAGTTGTTCTTATATGCATTCAAATTCTGGTATCCACACCTCCATATTTCATACATCTATTACAAAAATTAAATATATTATTTTATAGATTTGATATTAAATATGCTAAGATCTGATAATATTGTTTTCTAGATCCAAACATTACATGAAATATTTTATCATGTGTTGCCTAGTTAAAGTATTATTTGGATGATGATGTGAGATTAAAAGATAGCCTATCTCCATCACTATCTAATCGTGAGCCCAGTAAACATTATTCAATTTATTTCATTATATCTTATTATAATTTATAGTTATAAATTACTGGCTAATATAGTTCTTAGTCTAACTGTGTTATAGATTCCCTGAGATCTGATTTTGTGTTCCTAGATCAACATTGATTCAGCTATTTAGATTAAGATGTGCTGAACAATAGAGTTATTTAGTGTTGTGCTTTTCTATTCTGTCAGAGTTATATTGAGCTATTATAGAGTGTAACTGGATGATGGAAGAGATCAAATTGAAATTATATTTTGTTAGAGGGAATAAATAAAACTCTGCTAGCCTATATCATTTGGTTAATTAATAAATAAGGTTTATATTTTATTTGATAGCTTATAGTATTTATTCCTTCATTTATTTATATTCTCTATATGTTATGAACTTTCTGTAACCTCCCACTGAGTGAAGCTGTAGGGTAAACATAAGTAAAAGAGTATCAGCATTAATTATGAATCAGATAAAATGATAAATCGTTCTATTCATTAATAAAACTGGCGCCCTGGGCATTTGCTCATATAATGTACATGAGTGGTGATGTGTGAGTAGGTTATAATATATATATATATATATAATCAAAACAAGTTATAAATTTCTTAACTTGCTTTAAGCTTGCATTTTATGATCACTAGATGGAGATTTGTATTTTACAATGCATATATAATTGCCAGAAAGGAATTAGATGTGTTGTGGTAGAATGTAATATATGTGATAATGTTTTTCACTTGAATTGCTTAAATAAGACTAGGAAGGATGTATCAGGTTTATGGTTAAGTAGACAGTGTGTGAATGTGATAAAAGAGGTGGAAAAGTGGTTTCAAAGTGTAGATAGCATAAAGAGAAAGGAGAAATGGAGCAAAACATAGTTGAGGAAGGCAGGAAGACAGGAGAAATGGAACAAAAGGTAGCTGAGGAAGACAGGATAGAGTGTGTTTGTAGTGGAGTGACAAGAGATATGGATAAAATAATAGATAGTGCATTGGAGATGGTTGGCCAAAGAATAAGTAAGATAGAAGAAGAGGTGAAGGATATAGAAAAAAAATTAAAATCATTAGAGATGAAGTGTGACCAGATAAAGAGATAACTGAGTAGGAATGATAAGGAAGAAGTCGATGAGGAAGTCCAGAAGGTGGTAGAGAAGGTTGTGAATGAAGCAGAGAAAGTAGACTATGAGACAGTATTGATAGGAGATTCATTAATAAGAGAATGTGGAGATATAATTGCAAGGGAAAATAGAAACAGGTATGTAAGAGTATGTTTGCTGGGAGCTAAAATTAGGAATGTTACAGATAAAGTAAATAAACAAGGGAATAGAGATGTATATGTTATGGTAGGGACTAATAATTTATCAGAGTCATCAGAGAGAGTAATGGGTGAATTCACAGAGCTGATTAGGAATTTGAAAATGGTTAAAGGAAAAGTAGTAATAGTTGGATTATTACCAAGATTTGATAAAAAGTATATGTTAGATAGGCATGTTCTATAAATGAGATTGAAAGAATTGTGTGAGAGAAATGATGTTACGTTTATGGATCTGTGGGATTTTTTTATTGAGAAGAGGGAGTAATTTGGTAAAGATGGGTTACACTTAGGGAAACAGGAAAGTGAAGTTTTAGGGAGTCTGATTTATAAAGAATATAGTTTGGGAAACTTGTAAAGGGGGTGGGATTTTAAATTGTAGTGTTATTAAAAAGAAGAAGAATGGATGGGATGTAAGGATTAAACAAAGGGCAGTTGATTTAGATATAAATGTGGAGAGGGAATGGGTCTGTAAAATTAACGGTAAGCAAGTTATTTATAAACATAATGAAGAAGAAATAATAAAAAAAAATTATAAAATAGTAGTTAGGAAAGAAAAAATTGTTAAAATTGGGAATTTGAATATGCAAGGTGGTACGAGACCAGAAAAGTGGCAGGAATTAAACAAAGCAATTGAAAATGAAGAGCTTGAGGTATTATTAGCAGCACTGGAAACACATCTAAGAGAAGAAGAACCTGTTTTGGAAAATTTTATATGGCAGGGTATAAATAGAAAAGAGAAAGAAAAATGGGTGGTGGTATAGGTGTTATAAAATATTTAAATACTGTTAAATGCCAAGAACATTTGTGGTTTGAAATAAGATTGGGAAAACAAGAATGGACGGTGGCTATAGTTTATATAGCTACTGGAGATAGTCAAACTATAATGGAACAATAGCATATATGAGTGCCCAGTTAAGGATATAAAGAGTTTTAAAGAAAAGGGAAAGAGAATACTGATTATAGGAGAAATGAATGGGCATATTGAAGAAATTGATGATGTAGACAATAAGAATGGACAGCTTTTGAAGAAATTTCATCAAAGAGTAAATTTGAGCATTGGAAACTTATCTAATATTTATGAGGGACAATATACATGGTCTAGTAATAATATATTCCACACAATAGATTATATATTGGTAGAGAAAGAGGGAATGATTATGGAAAATGAAGATGTTTGATAATGAAGAGAGAGTATGTAATAGTAATCATAATATTGCTATAATTGATATAGTTAGTAATGTGATGGAAAATAGGAATAAAAGTAGAAACAATAGTGAAAGGTGTGAATGGAGAGTGAATCGATAAGAATAAGTTAGAAGAGTATAAAATACAAGTTGAAGAAACCATGGAAGAGTTGATTGGAAATGAGTATGAGGACTGGTGTGATGAAATAAAAAAAGTGGCAAATAGGGTTTTAGGTGAAAATATTCAGAAGAATAAAAGTAATAGGAAAATGAGAGTTAGTAAAAGTGTAAAAGAGAGGAAAAAGCATGTAGAGAATATGTGTGATATTAAGAACAAAGAAAGTGAAAAAGATATTAATGCAAAATGGGAAAAGTACTTAGAAAAAAAGAAGTTAGCTAAAATAGATAATTATAGAGAGAGGATGAAACTAAATAGTAAATTATTGGATGATATTAATAAAAGTGGAAGAGATGGGAGTAAAAAAATTTTGGAATTACATTAAAAGGAGATAGTTAGGGGAAAGAGAGATAGCATTATTGGATGAGGAGGGAATAGAGTGTAGCTCTAGAGAAGAATTAGAGAGAATATTGAATAGTTATGTAATGGATATAGAAATGATGTTAGATGTGAATGACAGAGGGATAGAGAATATGAAAGCATATAGTAATGGGAATATTACATTTACAGAAAATGAACTGAATGAGGCAGGGAAGAAATTGAGAAGTGGTAAGGCAAGAGAATTAGATGGATGGGCAGCAGAGATGGTAATGAATTTGGGGCATAGGGCAAAAGTAAAGTTACTATCATGGTTTTAATAAGATGGCACAGAAGAGAGTTTTTCCGGGTAGTTGGAGTAACACAAGAGTAAGATTATTATTTAAAGGAAAAGATAAGGATCATAAAAAGTTAAATATTTATAGACCAATAGCAGTAACATCAGTTTTATATAAAGTTTTTTTCATATATGGTGTCTGGAAGAGTTGCAAAATGGATGGAAGAAAATAATGTAGTGGAGGAAATGCAAGGATGTTTTATGTCAGATAGGTGTATAGGAGACTGTTTATTTGTAGTTACACAATTTATAGATATGAGTGTAAATTCAGGTAGACAGTTATGTATGAGTTTTATAGATATAGAGAAGGCATATGATAAAGTAAATAGAAATAGATTATGGATAAGTTTAGCAAATCTGGGAATGAATGAAGCTTTAGTGGGTGTTATTAAGAAATTATATGAAAATAATTACTATGCATATAAATTAGGGGTAAAGAATCAGTTAAAGTTAAAAATGGGGTGGGATTGAGGCAAGGATGCCCTATGTCACCTATTTTGTTTGTGTTGTATTTGAGTGAAATGGAGAGAGCAATAGAAATTCTAGGAAGAGGGATAAAGATACCGTTAACAAGTAGCAAGAGAGTATATACATTGTCGGGTCTTTTTTTGCAGATGATGTCTTTTTGTGTGCAGAAAGAAGAGAAGATATGGAAGTTATGCTGAGGACATGTGCATTAGTGGGTAAAGATATGGGGATTAAATTTAGTGAAGAAAAATCAAATATAATGATGGTGAATACTGGGGAAAAAGAAGACAAAGATTTCTTATTGGGGGATATAAAGTAAAGTGTGGTGAACCAATATAGTTATTTGGGAATCATCTTGAGTAATAAGAAAAATTGCTTGGATGAATGGGAGAAAAAATTGATAAATGAAGCAAAGAAATGAAAGGGATTGATAAAGAAATTAACAGTGTTTTCATATAATAAATATGATGTAGCTAGAATTGTATGGAAGGGAGTGGCAGTAGCAGGTTTAACATATGACAATGATGCATTATGTGTCAGTAAAGGGTATTAGATTGCTTAGAAAAAGTACAAAGAGAAGTAGGAGGACATGCATTAGATGCTGAGGTGTGGACAGCAAAAGAGGCAATTTAAGGAGAAATGTGATGGTCAAGTTTTTATATGAGGGATGCAAAAAGCAAATTGAAAATGTTCAGTAGATTGCAGTTTATGGATAATAAAAGAATAGTCAAAATAGTATTTAATTGGGTTACAAGTAAAGAGCAGGCAACAATATGTGTGCGAAAGGTAATGCAGTATGCAGAAGATTTGGATAAAGAAGTTATGTCAGTATACTTGTACAAAAGATGGGATGATTGTGCTAGGAAGGTTGTTGAGTGTTATAGTGGGAAGGAGTGGGATAGAAAATAGATGCATTAATAAAGAACTAGGAAATTGGAGAAATGGAAAACTAGTATGGAGAGTAAAACGAGTTTAAACATATATAGAAGTAAACGGAACATTGAGAGTGAGTTAATTTATGATAATAGTAAGGAAAGTAGTTTATTGTTTAAGGCTGAAACGGGATCTTTAGAAACAAGGGAATATACATGTAAATGGAAAAATATGGGTGATTTAGTCTGAAAGTTGGGTAAGAAAGGCATAGAAAATATTAGGCATTTGTCACTTCAATGGAAATGTTAGGAAGCAGAAAGGGTACAAATAATGAAATTATGGAAGGCTAAATATGAACAAAGTGATTACACAGAAAGTGAGTTATTGGTTTTTATGCTAGGTTTGATAAAAAACAAGGGGGGTTTAGATATGAGGGTCATGGAGTTGACAAAGATTATGTTGTGGAAATGGGATGGAGCAGATTATGGGAAAACTTAGGTTGGACAATGGAAAAGGAAGGTAAAGTGGCTAACAGGTTTCTCTGGGCATAGATGATGACATATTCCTGACTCCGTTTAAAGAGAAGTCACAGTACATCACATCACATCACATCAAGCTTTGTTTACATAAATAGCAAAAGAGAGAGAGAAATAAAAACCTCTCTCTATATAGATATATATAATAAAAAAAACATATATACCCAAAAGCAAAACCTGTAAAATCCGTTTAAGAATAAATGAGAATCGATTCAGCCATAAACATTGCTCAATTTTGTTTCTAATCAAAAAAAGCTATTTTAAATTTTACAACAATATCATACTTAACAAGCTAGTAAGAGCATAACAAATAATGTCATCCTCAATAGAGATGATATTTCCAAATCCATTACATTGGTATGCATTTAAAAAAATGTTTCATTAATTCCAAAGAAATTATTTATTCGATTTGATCATCTGCTTGAAATATTGAGACAAACAAAGAAATTTCTCACTGTCAAAAAGTGTATTATGCAATGCAAACACAAAGTGAGCTATTTTGAGTACAAATATAACATTAACTCAACCATATAATAAGCAATCTATTTAAGTAAATCCTTTCTCTACTATGAAACTTAGAGGTTGATGAATATAAAAATATGTCTGGATCATTTTTGAGACTTAATGATTGACAAATATAAATATAATATGGTAAAGAATAATGCTGAGATAGGAACTTTAAAGTATCAATAAAACAGGAAAACCTCTCTATACATATTGGTGATCATGTGATGTTTATTGGCTTAAAAGTATCAATAAAACATGACAACCTCAAAACAATGAAACACTCTCCATTCATCATCAATAGAGAAAGCATCATGATTGACCACTGATAAAGTCATAAAATTAATTTTGGTTTTAAACTATAAAGTGTTTTTTACATGTTTAATCAACAATTCAAAGAATAAAATATTATTTAATTTTGAACCCTATTTTTCATTAACAATTCATGTATTGATATTATTGGAAAGTAGAGTATGAATGTTGTATATTATCCTGATTTAAATATGGCACATATAATTCTGAAAATTCTATCACACATTTAGATTATAAAGGTAGTACTTCTATATTTTAACAACCTTTCAATATTAAATGAATGTCATTATTATACCTAGTTTATTCACCATTACTTTCTTTTTCAAATATTGTTTTACCATGTGAGCAGTACCATTTATCTTTTTAAAACTAGTCATTTTGATGCTCAGTAAGCTCTACTTTTGTAATGTGTACTATATGAATTATTTGTCCATTATCCTCTATCAAATACCTATTTACAAGTCCAGGGTCATCAACTTAAAGGTTAT
The DNA here is from genome assembly GCA_028023455.1 of Epiperipatus broadwayi. Classification (NCBI taxonomy): domain Eukaryota; kingdom Metazoa; phylum Onychophora; class Udeonychophora; order Euonychophora; family Peripatidae; genus Epiperipatus; species Epiperipatus broadwayi. Next base: position 157,070 of record JAQFVV010006349.1, read on the forward strand.
CCTTACTCATAGAAGGACTAATCTTTACCACTATCTAAATATGTTATAATCAATATGCAGACTCTCACTCACAATGAACTGTAATACCTTTTATTTATCATTTAGTGCCATTTACCAAGCATAATTATTTGTCTAAGTTTTGGATTTCTTTTTTATAGTTCTCTAAATTTTAATCTGGGTGGTTTCCTATTACTTTTATTATACACCCTATCAAACAAATTTCTTTTATATTTGACTCTATTAAAATGAACTTCTTGATCATTCATTTTTTAAATATTGAAATAACTTAATTTATTTTTCAAATAAAACATGTCTTTACTCCTACATTTATTGTGTGTAAATTCAGATACACAATCAACTATAATGTTTGCATCACCCCCAAAAGCTTCACTGCTAAATTTAAAGGCATTTAGATTGACAATGTACTGAACATTTTTAATTAATGAGGCTGAACTTTATTCATTAGCTTTATCTACTTTGTCTAAATTTAGATATATCTATCTGTGATGGTTCTAAAACTATATCACAACTAGCCTTATCTATTTGCTCAGCTATTGCAACATTTTCTTTATTATTATCTTTAGTCTCATTTATCAGCTAGGCTTTATCATTTATTATTGTCAAAGATATGAGTTTATTGATTGATTTTTTATTTATAACAGAATAGATTATTATATTTCTCATCTGACCAAGTATTTATCTTTCATATATCAATGACTATTTTATGATTTTTTGAATACTAATTAAAATATTATAAAACTAAACTGGGTTCAATCCCTGTTTGTGTTAATCAACAGAATCTTGAAACCAGCTCCAAATGTAACAGTAACTTTTCATTTGACAATTGGTAATAATAAATATAACAATAAATTGAAAAATACAATATTTTCAAATTAATTTTAGTCTAGGTGAATTTAAAAATAACTAATGAATGATTGTTTACATGGTGGAGTGAGTATAAACAACTTGTTTTTAATTGAAAACTCTATAATAATCACAAGCAGCAATCAAATTGAACATACATGCAAAATATTTTCATGCAGATTCAAGTATATTCCTGATTGTTACCACTCTCCACCTAACAATTTATTACATCAACAAAACAAATAATCATATTGGATTTTGGATGACAAATAATAAACAACAAAATTATTAACAACAAAAATAACTTTAATTAACAAATAGAATTATATGATAATAAAAAAATGTATTTACAAATTTATACTTAAAAAAAATGAAGATCACACTTAAGATGAGAAAAAACTTTATAGCTTACAATAACTCATTATGAATAGCTATAGAGAGTTTAGTTAAATATCTTAATGTCTTTGTGAATTGACATATATTTTTTATCTCTGTAAATGTGAAAATATGGTCATTAATCAATAATTTTTAAAGTCTGCTAGCAGTACTAACATGTCAGTTTTTCAAATTTATTCTGTGGCAGTTTTCCTATGACAGTTTCCATTGCAATTCTATTCTGAGTATTTAAAATAAGTAGATTTATAGATTAATTATAGAAGTATATTTTTTATGGAATATTCACTTTAGATAGCTACTTTTTTGCAGCAAGTAAATGACAAATATTTCTTCAGTATTGAATAGTGATAAACTGATTAGCAAGATCAAAGTTCATTTAAAAGCATTTCTTGGTTTACAGATCCATATTAATTACAATACTGGAAAGATCAGAGAAGGAATTCTGGAGGATTCTCTATTCCACCGAATGCATGATGTCCACTTAAACATTTTTTACAAATTTTATTGACAATACACTACAAAGATGTAAAAATCCTTCTTTCCCTCGATGGAAATGTAGACAATTTGTGTTTTTATCACCCCTTCATCATTTGTGACTGGTTTCTATAGCAATATTTCTTTTATTTAAAATAGTAATATTATTTTAAAATATAATAAAAAAAAACATATAATATATTTTAATTTTACACTTTTTGTTATCATTTTCAAATACTTTAAAATTTATTTTATATACATGATAGTTAATGTTTTATAATATATATATATATATATATATATATATATAAAACATTAAATATATATTGTAAATGTTTATATATATATATATATATATAAACATTTACAAAATAACAATGCTTGTAAACACAGAAGTTAGGTTAAAATATATGTATATATAAAGACTGAATGCAAATAAACTTATTTTTTCTTGAACTGAATATATTTCAAATATTAGATAAATGTGGTTTAAATATTTGATTTAATTTACCTTCAAGATGATCTTCAGTAATATGTTTGCATTGAAATTTATCATAATATAAATTTTCAAGGAAATTTCTCATTATTAACGACTGAAAATAGTTGCAAAATCATACATATACATTATTAAATGTAAATTTAAAATCCTAGACCTAAATTAGTCAATAAACTAATCAAAATTAGCCCAAATTTACAATTTACCCAGACTAGCCAAAAAATAAAATAAACTATCTTGAGAAATCTGTTTATAGCAGTCAAACCATTGGTTGGGTTTTAGAATTTATTGTTTTAACTAGTCTGGTTGAATTGTGAATTTGGGGTAATTTTGATTACATTATATATATATATATTAGATTTTTTTATTCTTTTCATTATTTAACAATAAATATAAAAAAATGTTTTATAAACAAGCATTTTATTTACTTTGCATTAAAAATAATTGTATCTTCAACTATATTTGTGGTGTTTATATTTAACATGAAACAAAATTGTGGGGTTGGGTATCCATAAATTAATTAAGTCAATACCTTCTATCGATAATAAGGTATTTCAAGTTAAATATGAAAACAATCATGATTGAACAACACATTATTTTTTAATGCAAGATAAATAAAAGCATTGATTCTAAAATATTTTACTATATTATTATTTAATTTTTATTATTAAGAGTATAATCCAAGTTTGTTATTTCAATTTAAATGGTTCTAAAATATGTTTAATGTTGTAAAGTAAAATCATAAGTATTAAATTAACCTTCTTTACAATATTGTTTTTAACACTATTTTATTGGTTCATATTTAGAAATTCTAACACACCTAAAAAGTTTAGGGCCATATTGCATTGCTAGTATTTTATAAAAAAATGTACAAAAATTTAAATAAATTATATTAATCATTGATTTTAAAATTTTATTCTACCTTCCATAACATATCTAATTCAAAAACAACCCAACAAAATATATGCATATCACACCTTTATTTTTAAGTGCAAAATATTTAATATTAATATACAACAATGACTGACAATATTTTACTTTCACTTAGACAATAGAAAGTAAAATTGCATAAATAATGAAGATTTCCAGTTTTGCAGTTAAATGATAAATCCTTTATTCTTTCAATTAGTAAGTCATGTAAAATAATTGTATGAAAAATTGACAATTTTGATTTAAACCTAAATATTATATTGCTAGGTGAATTACTACAATTGACAAGACAATAAGAACATGTAAATTGTCAAATAAAAATATTTTAATACATTATTTATTAAACTTTTCTACAAGAAACATGCACTCACATATAACATCTACAAACAAGCTGTATATTAAGATTAAAAGTCTACTTAGTATTTTCTTTTAACCTTAAATGTAAAGAACAGAGTGTAATCAATTAATAATTATACTAATTAAGTGACTTTAAGAGTTTTTTTTTTACAAGAAAGTAACTTGCTTCTTTATTTACTATTCATTGATGCTATCTTCTCTTTTAAGAATCTTAATTTTATCTCTAACATATTTTAGCTAGTGAGTGTCAAATTCAAATAAAATTCTGATTTATAAAAAATCATATTGTGAATAATATTCATAACATAGAGATTAACGCTGTTTCTGAATGTTGCTTATGAACATCTATCTTCACATTGAGAATATGGGAAATCATAATATTTCTTCTAATACCAACTTATTCTTTCTTTATTCACATATAATTAACAGTATTATTATTTGGGGTCTGTGACTAAAACATATACATCATAATCTAGGAGAGAATTCATATTAAAAATTGTTGTAAAGGTTTTACAAGCAATATGTGCATCAAAATTAAAATTACATCAAGTAAAACTAAAAATTATGTTGTATATATATGTGTGTGTGTCTGTATATATGTGTGTGTATCTGTGTTAAAGGAGGGAGATCATTAGGTAAAAATGCATTTATTGCCAGCTATAGCATGACCCAGATGCTACAAAAAGAATTATTTACCAATGGATTCTCATAAACATTACTAGTTCAACTCCATATGAGTCAGACTTTCAAAATAAATACTCTTAATGTAAACATTTATACATTACTGTAGTCACAAAACCAATCTAAACTTATAACTAAATAAACAATCAAGCAGTATATAACATCAATTTTTTTTAAAGTTTTTCAGGATTATGAATAATAGCAATATATTTAACAATAGGTAAAAAAAATATATTCACACACAAAAAAGAAAAAAAAGATATTGAGAACTGATCCTAAGTTATAGTCAAAATTTATTTTTAAATGAGGTTTAAAATCCCTACATATTATTAAGAACTACAAACTTCTTTATTATCTTAATAAATGATATCAAGTATCCTTAATAATATAATTATTTAAACATACATCATAGCAATCTATTCCCTTTATATTTTATGTAAAATATTAAACACTATCTTTACAAATAAGATAGATTACATTGTTTCTGCCCATATATTAGTAAGTATTACAAAATGATAATGGTTGTAAATCTTTGCCAGTTAAAAATCTACTCTTTATATATTGAAAAAGTAAATGAAATTAATTGATGTCTGAGTAAAGTAAAATTTTGATGTGAATCTAAATATTTGGAACATGAAAATTTAAAAGGTTATCTTATATGTGTGTATTTTATATTTAGTGAAATTTTATTTGAGAAAGTCTATTTGATCTATAAGATGAAACTATGATCATGAGATAATTTTGGTATAAATTTATTTTCTAGTATTTAATTATATATATATATAATTCAAACAAATCTATTTAACACAGTGTCCAAATTTTAACAAATATATTTTTTATGGGAAGTACTTCAATTGTAACACTGGCAATCTTTATCAACCATCAATTATATATGTATATATATATATATATATATATATATATATATATATATGTCCAAAAGATGGCGCTATACCAAAACCGCCGAACAAGTGTAAGATTTGTTTTACATAAACGAAAAAAGAGTCAGAAATTAACTACCTCTTTCATTTGCTCACCCCCAGATCAGCTGATTTCAAGCTGGTTTGCTATCCTCAGTGGGGGATAGAGTATATATATATTAATGGAATGTTTTTTTATATATGATCTCAAATGAAAATAAACATATGAACTTTTGCAACAATAATCATTAGTTAACTAGGCCCCTGACTTTGAGGCACCAAATGTAATGAACAATTAAACAAACATATTTTGCTGACCACATTGTGGCGTCCAAATGTAATGGAACATACTTTTACTCCAATTACATCAATCATCAGTTAACTGGGACCTACAGTATGTGGTGCCAAATGTAATGGACAATATATCATATAAACATATTATACATCAAATGTAATGGAACATCAATATATGAGAAGAAAATAATGCTTCAAACATTGGATGATAAATGTAATGGAATATATATATATATATATATATATATATATATATATATATCCATTACATTTATCAAGATATATATATATATTCATTTAGATTATATATATATATATATATATATATATATAATCTAAATGAATCCAATTGTTGAGAAAGCCTAATATAATAAATTGTATAATTTAAATGAAGAAAGACAAAATTATCCCAGTTATATTTAAATAAATTGTTTATATGCCCTTCCAACTAGCTATACATGAAATAAATTTAAAATCATATAGAGCAATGAGATCTATCCTTATAATTTATTTTCAAGGTTGATATGACTAACTAATCAAATATATATCAGAAACAAAGGGAATTCTATTAAATCCAATGTACACATCTATTATGTAAATTTATGTATATCTAAACATATCAATGAATAATAATATGTGTAAGTAACCTAAAGATTAAATAATAAGTGAAATACAAAGTTATCCTCTATTAAATTGTGAATTCAATTAATTTCATAATGACTCTGGCACTAAAAGAAAAGTAAGAATAAAATATTAATACTCTTTTAAATAACTTACAAAGGCATTATTTATAAAACAAATAGTACATTTTTTATTTCTATATTATGGTTTAATTTTAGGTAGTATTAATGTTTTAAATAGTTTTAAATACAAACCCGAATACAAAAATAATATACATATATACTTGCAATAAGTATATATATATTAAATAGATAAAGACATATTTGTGCTTAACAAGTATGCATTAATATAAACACAAATCCATATTTATATTTTTCAAATATTCAAAAATAAAAAAAATATTATATATTATATACAGCAAATATATATAAATTATTGTTTTGGTTTGCATAAGAATTATCATATGAAGTTAAAAAAAATGAAAATAGATAAATTAATAATAAAAAAATTTTATAATAAATTTTTGCGAATATAAATTTCATTTATTAAAATATACATAACAACTCATATGCAACCCAAACCTATATGTCCTTCTTTAAGATTTTAAATTACTTAAGTGTTAATTTTGACACCTGTTAAACGATTATTGCTGTTATAAAACAAAACACTTGAATTGATTCGAATGATATTTCTAAAAACATTTTATTTTTATAATGAAAAATAAAAGTGAAAAAAAAAATATCGGTCTCAAAAATATATTTATATATCATTTATACATATAAAATTATTTACTACCTTTCAAAGTTCACTTATTTATTTTTCTTTCAAAAGTCAACTTATTCCATTGTTTTATTCCTTTATCCATTTAATATTAGAATGCATTCTAGAGCCAAACTGAATTGAAGAAATGTCATGTTAAAAAAAATTATTAGTTTCCAAATGCACATATATACTTTATTTTTCCTTTTTAAATTTCTCTCCTTGAAAAAAAAATGACATGTTGAATCCAATGTATTAATCACTTTTAGTTACCTCCAGTTTATTATTAGATTGACCATTATAGATTCCAGATAGCTATATCAAATTTCGGCTTCAGACGCAATGAAATTCATGTGTTGAAATTTGCTTAGTTTTTCTTTTTAAACTGCCTTGGAATAAATGAAAGAAAACGGTGCAGCCCCTTGGCTGCGATATATATATATTAGCCAGTCATGTTTATGTATTGATTACAGAAATTTATCTTATTCCACTATTCTTAAGAATGGCAATTTTAAAGAAACAAAGTACAACAAATTTTATCCTTTTGTTTGTTTAATCACTATCCTAATAATAATGGCTTCTTTTTGTTGTTGCTGTTGTTCCACGTGCTAGAAAATGCTGTTTTGAAAACCATTGTTACACATGTTTTATTTTAAACAATTAACATTCAAAAAAAAATATTAACCATATAAAAAAAAATATTAAATCGAAAATTTATTTGACAGCTTTTAAAATATATGTAGATATACATAAATAATAACATTACATTTTTTTAATAATCACCACAAATAAATAATCTTTTTTATAATCAACAATTTATATGTCCTTATTTATTTATAATAATTAGAACATATATGTATTACTATAAACATCTCACCATTAAGAATAATAATAATAACAATAGTTAAATATTCACAACAATGTACCATCAACAAATAAATAAAATAATAACTCCAAACAATAACTATAACTAATAACCATAAACAATAATAATACTTCATATATAAACATCAAATCAAAGATTTTTTTTTAATAACAACAAATGATTTTTAAAATATAGATAGTTTTATCGATATTTACAATACCCCCTAATTCACCGAAAAAAAATGTCTTTGCAAATAACTAATGAATTCTGAGATATTGAAAAAAAAAAAACTTCTCAAATTTGTAATCTTTATAAGGACTAACATGGTTTAAAGAATATTACTTTTCTTATTAGTAACCATATTCATTTGTTCATATCTATCTTTCAGATTATCTAGATCTTTGTCCAAGTTTTTTTAAAAAAAAAAAAAAAATCAAAAGTGCCTTTTAATTTCCAGTTTTTTGAACTCCGTGAAGAAGTTTGCTTTGATTTACAAGATTTTTATATAACGTTTTGGTATAAAATTACTTTAGAATAATTTTGGGATCAGCTTCTAAAAAATTTGCTATGATCTCCTTAGATTTTGCCTCTATATCCTTTACATAAATACTAACTTGATCATAAGCACTAACATAGTTCTTAATTTTATCAATAATAGTTGCTACTTTATCAGATAATCTATTACCTTTCATTTGAATATCATAATAAATATCATCGGCTTGAGCAAGTCTTTGTTTTAATTCACTTGTTCTATGTTCAATTGAAAACAATTCTTTGGGCAATTTTGAATGGTATTCATTCAAATTTTTTAAATAATCCTTTAAAAATTGCAAATCAGATTGATGTGATACAACTTCAACATTAAAGAATTCTTGAAAATCATTTTGTTTTACAACAATAACATTACTATATTAATTCTTTTCAGTTTAACTTTAGGTTTACTTAAATCTTTTTCCTTAGCTATATTTTCTCAAAGAAAATCTTTACTAATCACATCCTCACTTATTATTTTAAGTTTAATTTTGGCTTTGCCAATTTCTTTTATAAAGTCTATACTTCTTTTAAGATAATTTATCTTAATCTTCTCTCTACTCAACTCTTTGAATTTTACTTTAATTTTCCTCATATTTTTAGTTTTAAATTTTACCCTGGTTTTACCTACTTTCATCCCTCTATTACAATTTTCATAAAGAAAATTCTCTTTAGATTTCTTTACCTTCTTATTTCTATCAAATTTTAATAAGATATATCTTACCAACTTTGTCCTGCTGGGATACTTATAAAATAAGTCATTTCTATTGCAACAATGGTACAAATTCTCATTCAAATACTTATTCTCTAATATATCTAAAAATATGCTTTCTTGGTATCACACAAAATTACCGTGATACTGTTCTTTATAAGATAACATCTTATGATTAAGATAATGTGTCATATTCAGACAAAATTTATTGAATTCAATACTCATGTTACTATATACTAAATACTTTGCATGCACTCTACCATCATTGGCTATAGATTGAGAAGAATTACATTTATATATTAAGTTTTGCCTTTCAAGCGGTTTATTACAATAGTAATAATCCCTTCCATCCAAGTTATATGCATACACATGATCCATACACCTCCTATGAAGAATCGTACTAAACAACTGCTGATCAAAACTCTGATTGTTACTTTTAAAATTGTTGTACAAAAAGAACTTATCAGAATATTTTTGATCTATCATGACACTTTCTTTATATTGACTTTGAGAAACACATTCTGTTCTTTCTAGTAATTTTTGAGAGCTAATTTTAATCTTTTCTGGTGAACTTAATTCAACTTCTAAAGTTTGAACACCTTCATTCATTTTATTATAATGAATTTTTATTTCTCTTAACTCTAGAGTACTCTTGTCTAACCATTGAAAACCTAACTGTCCAATTCCTAAATTCTGAACAATGTCCTTTAATCTTTCACAACTTAATTCTACTTCTTCTGATTGCTTTTGGGGATTTAATTTTATTTCTAAGGATCAATCAACTATTTTATTCTCACTATAGTATTCATCAAAAGTTTTAACTTTATCTATATCCTCTTTATAAACTAACTTTTTGTACGATTTATTCATTCTTATAATATCATTATTCAACTTAAAAGATTCCTTGGGTTCCTTTAATATATTATCATATAATTCATTATTTCCATTAATTATTTTAACAGACTCTTTATTATTCTGACTTTGAAAAATCAAGCCCTCTCCTTCCGATTTACTAGAAACATTCAATATTATTTCCTCAATAGAATTTTGAGATTTTGAATTTATCCCTAACTGTTTTAGTAATCTCTCTTGTAATTCCTTATTTTTCTTTATTTCCATTTTATGTTACTCTAACACTTGACTATATCTCTGATTTTCTAATATCGTTTCATCTATCCTTTCTATTCGTCGTTGTGCCTCTACCTCCTTTGCCATTACTTCTTTTATCATAGTCTGAAAATATAACTTTACCTCCACACAACTATGACCTTTCTTCTGTATCTCAACATTCATATCTATACCTTTCTTAATCATTTCAATAGATTCTTTATGCTTTTTTATCTTTTCATCAACCGATTCAAGAATCTTTATAATTAATTCTTCATTTTTAAAATTTTTCCCATTTACTAAATTTATCAATGGTTTATCTTTTTTCCCCATCATCTATCAACTCAACAGACGATATATTTGCTTCTAGTTCTTTAGTAACCAATTGAACAGATTCCTTTTGAATCTCTATTTCTTCATGAATTAACTCACTATCTGTACTAATTTTTTTCAACAGACAACTGGGTTTCATCACTAGTTAATTCAATAACAGATTCATCTTTTCTTAAATCATCATCTACTAATTTAACAAAAGATAACTTGACAGTATCTTTATTTTCTTCTGTCAAACTATTATACAAGTTAATATTTTCATTAACTATCTTAATTACTTGTGGATTTGCTTTTCTTATTATTTTAACAAGTTGTCTATTTTCTGCCATACTTTTACTAATTAAACTAATAGGTTCTTTACACTTTTTCAAATATGTACTAGTTACTTTAACAGATTTATCATTTACTTTGAAAGATACTTTATGATTTGCTATATCCTTATCAATTATCTCAACTGATGGCTTAGATTCAGTTTCTATACTTTTAGATTCAATATTTTGTGATTTATTATTCTCCTCTAATTTATTTTTCAAATTAGCATCTACTATTGTAACATCTTGACTAACTATCTCAACAGATGATTTATTATCTTCAACATTTTTATTAATAAATTGAGTTTCTTTCTACATCCTTTCTTCAATCAACCTCACAAACTCATGGATATATTTATCAATTATTTGGAATCTCTTATCAAATATACGATCTATAGATTCACACATACTATCTGTGTATTTATCAATTATTTGGTTTCTCTTCTCAAGTATACGATTTATAGATTCACACATACTATATGTGTATTTATCAACTATCATTTCACTCTCCTTGTGAAGATTATCAGCAACTACTTTAGAAGTTATTGGTTTCTCCATTAAATTCCTTAAATCAAAATTACCACAGATCAAGAGCTCACCATCTCCAATCATTATCCCAACAAGCAATTACTCAACCAAGCAAAGTACAACCCTTTTAATTTTATTATACATAATAGCTATCCAATAATCTAAATTTTAGTTGTTTAAACTCATGAACTTCTTGACTTATAAAAAGTCTCATCTATCACTATAACATTAATAAATTCCTCTAATATATATATATATATATATATATATATATATATATATAGAGGAATTTATATATATATATATATATATATATATATATAGAGAGAGAGAGAGAGAGAGAGAGAGAGAAAGTAACAACTGAGATCACTAACTAACATTTATTTATATGTAATGATAATAAATATTCTACACTCATATAATATTGAAATGTGGAAATTTCATATCAAATTTAATATAACCTCATAATATTTAAAATATAATAAAATGTTCACATGCCTTAAAAATAACTAATTCAATAATATTGTGATATAACTTTCTCACTCAAAATAATGGTAGTTAAGCATAAAATTATTAAATTGATACCTATAAATTTTCTGGACCTTAAAACTTAATACCATTTTATATAGATAAAAAAAAATCAACTTCACTAATTATTTACTCTAGTGCCCAAAACATTATTTTACTAAAATTGTACTAATGTAATTTGTCATCAACAAACATTCACTAATTGAACTTCATGTTTAAAGGTCACTTATAATGGAGAATAAAATATTGATATGTTTGTTTTCAAACCCTAGTTGATAATCAATGTAATAGATTATTTGTCATCAAGAATAATCAATAAAACCGAGCCCCGAAGTTTGATGCTATATTTATATACTCATCCATTCCTCAAAAGATCTGACAGATACTGACAGCCAAAAGAATGATTAGCATTTCACAATTTTGATATAGATAAAAGAATTCAATCACTACTCTTAAAGCATACAATGTTTCATGAACACTTAGATGATTATCACATTTCATTCTATCCAAGCTACTACAACCCATAATAATTTTCTGAAAACACTATTGCACTGCCCTGCTTACATCCAAGTTTTAGGGGCTATTATTTATAAAATATTTCCTTGCTCATCTTTGGGAATCTTAGAGGCAAATATTATACATATATCAAAAATAATTATACCTTACTCTCTCTGGAGTCTTAAAGGTAAAATCATGGCAGGACTACTGTTAACTGCTTCATGATAAATAATAACAAACATCAAAATTTGGGTTGGAGCAGTAAATGAGATCAATCAATCACATGTGACATGAATGCATCATATCCTCAAGACAATGACAAAAATTCCCCATCCAACATCAATACATGCAACAGAACCAACCAAACTCCAACAATCAAATATCCAATCCAACCTTAAAAATTATAGATTTTCTACAACATAAATTTTCCAAATATGGACAAAATTATTACGCTATAATTTAACACCATCAATATAATTTTTAAATTGAAATTAAACTGCTTCATGACTATATTTATCTTTCATCATTAAAAAATACAATAACAGTAACAATCACCATCTAAACATAAGGCCAAAATATTTCTATATAAAAAAAAATTATACAAAATGCTTCTCTTTCTTTAAACTATACATCTCTCAGGTATGTGGGGTATTTCAAGCCCTAATTAGTTTATTTCAGGCATCTCAAATGAAAATAAACATATGAACTTTTGCAACAATAATCATTAGTTAACTGATGATTGGTATAATAAAGATATTTTCCATTACATTTGACATGACAACATGGTCAGCATGATATGTTTATACACATATCGTATAGTTTCCATTATATTTGGCTTTCCCAATGTTTGGGGCCTTCATCCTCTTCAGTTTAAATGGAATGCAGCAAGTACTTTCCATTACATTTGGCACATCAAAGTTAGGGGCTTGGTTAACTAATGATTATTGTTGCAAAAGTTCATATGTTTATTTTCATTTGAGATCATATAAAGATACATTTCATTACAATATATATATACTTAGGTCTCATTTTATGCGGTAGATAGATTCCTCAAAAAATGTGCACAAAAGAAATCATACAAAAATAGACTTAACGTACCTTGAAAAATGGGGGATAGGTTACTGTAATTTTCGAAAATCACATAAAAGCAAAGCAACAACGTAAAATTAATTTAAAATTCACACATAAAAAATAAGGAAATAAAATATGACTAATAAAAAATTTCAAATTTGAAAAAATTGATACAAGACAAACTTTTTTTTACTTATTTATTAACTACAGTATTTAATTTTTTTCAAAACAATATCTTTTTATACAAAATTTACAGTATTTTTCATTTTTTCATACATGTACAGTATTTTAATCATTATTGCCATTTGACAATTAGTAAGTTCATTTGTAAACTAATAAGACATCAGATTCGTCATGAGGGGAAATACAACTAGCACCAATTTAATTTTTTTAATTGCTCTTATTGTGGACTCACCCAAACTAAATGTTTTCCAATCATTGTTGATCCTTCCAATTTCACTAAACGATCTAAAATTGAAATTTTTTTTCCAAAGAAATTCATTTTCTTGGGTGTTTTTTCCTTCTCCATTAGAGTAAACTAAAAGTTTAAAAAAAACAAAACTTAGACTTACGATAATAAAAAGATATTGATTCACCACTGTTGGAAAAAAATTAATTAAAACTAACAATTAAAAATTAAATTCTTATTTTTGTCTTTAATTTTTTTAATTTTCAATTCCATTTAAAAATCAAATTTAATTATATTGTGTCACATTAATTTTAGATCACATTATGTAATTTTTAAATTGTTAATTGTAATTCAAAATCAGATTTTAATTGTCAAATTTAATTGTACCCACCGCTATAACTGACCTTTTAAAAATAAACTTATGGGCACTAAATAATTAATTGATTATGTACTTACTCTTTTTTAAAAAGCAAAAATAGAATGTGATTTAAAATGCAAAAATATCAACACACATAGTATACACACCTATAACATTTGAACAAATTTAATTATAATCTTATAAACTTTAATGAGTATATAAAATGGGAAAATCCTGATTTTAAGTGAATTATAAACTTCTTTATTGCATAAAATCTCTTATAGTACTATTATAAAGCACTGAAAATATTGAAATTACTAGAGAAAAGTCTAACTCCGATAAGGGGCTATTACTTTAAATATGATGTATGAGTGCACAAAATTTATAATATTTAAAATAATAGTGCATTATTGGAGCTCAACTTATGATCTAATAATTTTTATCACATAAAAGAAAACCGCATACAAAGATATTAAAAAGAAAGATGAATCTCATAACTTCAAAATTGCATAAAATAAATTCGCATAAAATGAAACATTGGGTATATATATATTTATAGTACTGGTATAAATATGGCTAATAGGGTGGTGCACATGAGATGGAAACTCTATTGGAATTAAGTTAAATCCTATTGTAAATAAGATTGACCTAAATAATGGAATGTATGTTTTATGCAGAATTTCCCCACTTATACCAATACAATATTTTAGAAAAATTATTTAGTAATAAATGGTATCATTAAAATATAAAAGTATGAAATAGTGATTTGGATATTAAATAATTTATATTTCTAGGATATTATTGATAATAGATATATTGATTGATAAAATAATAAATTCCTGATTCAATAATGTGTATAATAAATAATAATAATAATTTATTTGCAATTAGTAAGCAAATTATGAATATATAAAGAATATAACAATGACATAAATTTCTTATGGCATAATGGTATCAGATGTCCAGACTTATGATGGTGTAGAATAATAGACAAATATTTGAAACTAAAAGAATATATACATGTTTCTAATTAAATCGTAATAAAGAAATATAAATGAATATTTAACTTATTACAATTTAATTAATCTAATAAATAGAAGAAACTTAAATAAGTTATTTATACCTGCCTAAATTGATGAGATTATAATTTGGAATAATTATAATTATTTTCTCTTAATTATATTTATGTCATTTATGCTTAAAAAAACCTAGTATAAATAATTATAATAAACATAAGCAAATTCCAAAATAGGATTTACAAATCTATGATGGGCATGAATTTTTTGATAAATAAATGTGTATTAAATGTTTCACACTCAATAATATATTCCGTATTAGCAAAATACAAGAATATAAAATATCATTGAAATATTTTCTATTAGTAGATAATGATTTTGTATCAGTATTTTTAAAAAATAATCTGTTTATTAGTTACTATGCACACTGTATTCCTATGGGGTGTGAAATATGATTGAGCTGCATCTTTAAAATTTCTATGTAACCTTGTTATTTAGTTTCTTAACAGAGATATTTATATGTTATACCTTATATTATGAAATAACCTTTAAATACATTGAATAGCAGAAAGTGTGTACCATCTGAAAGTTTAACTATGACAAATACAATTGAGTGGCATGGTATAATCTAATATGTGATGTTGTGATGATGTTAAATAGAATCAAAGAATCAAAGGATTGATATTTTTTATGGATAATTCTCTTGTTATATATATATATATATATATATAACAAGAGAATTATCCATAAAAAATATCAATATATATATATATATATATATATATATATTAGCACTTTTACTTGACTTTTTATTAATATTAGATGTCAATATTTCATATTAAATATTTGTTTATATTTATTTTATGTTAAATAAATGTTCCTTGAATATTTTTGTGAAATAAAAATTTAGAACATGAGTTCAGTCACTGTTAAGGCATTGCTTTACAATTTTATTTGCTGTGAGACTAAATAATAAACTCGTTTTTGTTTCTATGAAGTAGAATTTCTTTATATATAGTTTCACAAATATATACATCATTGCTCTTGGGATGAAATGTTTATTAAAAGTTCAACTATCTTTTGCAACAGATGAGTATCTAAAAAACAAACGTGCTATTAAAAAAAAGAAGCGATATCCTTTTATTTTTCTGATGATAAATCACAAACTGCTTTTATATCATTTTGTTGAATAATGTAATCTGTTGTTGTGGACATGTATAACTTGCTCATGATTTTCTTATAACATTTAATTAAGTGATCATTATTTTTGCTAAATGTTATTGAAAAGATTAATCATAGTCATGCATAACAGATTTACACACAAAATTATTATTAGTTGTTTGTTCTTAGGGTATATATATATATATATATACCCACACATATATATATATATATATATATATATATATATATATATATATATATATGTGTGTGTGTGTGTGTGTGGGTGTGGGTGTGTGGGTGGGTGTGTGTAGGTGATGGATATTAACTCCGGAAAAATGTAATTAGCTAAGTTTAATATATAATAAAATTCACGATGTATGATATTATTTTTGGTTTAAGGGTTTTAGAGGGATCTATCAATATGGTACAATATATATATATATATCATAGTAAAAATAAATTTAATGTTAATAAACTATTATAAACAATCTTTAAATTTGCAGAAGTACTTTTGGTTAATTTTTTAATCCTGTCTCAACTGCCATTAAATTAAAAAAAAAAACAAAAAAAAAAACAAAGGGGAATCAAATGTCACCTATTCAAATTCCATGAATCCCATATTTTAATGTTAGCAGCTTGTCTATTTATTAAAAGCATGTTTTACTATTTATAAAAATTGCCTCCTTAATTTTTCTTTTATTATGGTTTTTTTTCTTCATGAAGAATTTTCACTCTTTCAAAATCAAATTTAAATTTATATTTATTCATTTTTTCATGATCAAAGAAAACTGAAGCAGTCATTAAATCATGATTATTCTTACATTTTACATGCTTATATAACAATTCATGCTCCTTTAATCTCTTCTCAATACTGCATGGATTCACCTATATATGATAACATAAATAACAAAAAAATTGATATATAATATTACTTTTCTGCTTGACAGGATTGACTAATTTATTAACATTGTTTGGAACATAGAATGAAACATTAAACACATTCTTATATATATATATATATATATATATATATATATATATATATTCTAACCCAGTGAAAATTTAGTTTATTTTATTTATTTTATCCGCACTTGTTGTTACCAATTTTTCAGGTTGTTGGAAATTAAGGCAACCCAAAATAAAGCAACATATCCATTAATTTTCCAATATGATCTAAAATACTTTTCATATAATACAATTGTACATTCAATTCTCTTAAGCCATGCCACGATTGTAATAACAACAATAATTGATCACTTATTAATTTAAAGAATAATTATAATAATATTAATCTCAGGGTTCTTTGTTTCATGTAAGGAAATGCTCGGCAGTATTGTGTTGTCGCATATGACTGGCATTCTGGTCGGATATAGGAAACATTTATTTTACTTAAATTCAATGTGTCTTCATCTCTCATATCAACTGCTATATTATTTAAAGAGATGATAATTCTATTCAATAATGACGTATAATTTTGAATAAGACAGTTTTTTTTTTTTCAGAATCTCAGTCACAATAATAAAAAGACAAGGGTGCTTTTTGTGTCCTTCCATCATCCATGACAACACAATAATATAACTAAGATTTATTACTTAGACAATTTAACTAAATGGGAATGGAATAATGTGCAACCAAAGTTAATGGTTTGGGAATAAATTTTTTTTTTTTTTTTACACAAAGGTGAATGTTTAGTCTTAAGTTTTCAACTCCATAAATAATTATCATTAAACTAAAATATAATGACATATTCCGATCTGCTTAACTTTATTTATCTGGTATATTAAGTTTTTAAGAATTTGGAATGATTTCGGACTCAAGAAAAGGTTTTGCAAATATTGTGCAAACACTTATATTTAGCATATAAAAACAAAAAAATGAATCTACAACAAATTTTAACAAGACTATAATTTATTATTATCACAAAAAAAAAAATATATATGAACATTTATTCAATAATCCCATAGTAATACAAAATATAAAATATAACTGACATTAATCTGTATACTCTTTTGGTTATGGACTAGAGGTTACTACTTCTCCTGTATGCAATCATATGGATTGATTAACTAAAAGTACATTTCATTACCAATACATTGTTTATTAAATTTTGGTAACCTTGTAGAAGCTTTTATTCAAAATTATTGACTAACTATTTTTTTTTTTAAATGATTAATCCCATCATATGCAATACGCAAAATATTAAATTTATTTCTAATACATTTACTTTATTTATGGTCTTTAATGGGATAACCTATTCTAATTATAGGCCAGTTATCAGAAGTTACACTTACCATCTTACATTTAACTTAATGCTAACTTAAGTTATGATACAAATTTTATTCATACGTATAATTTTAAATATGAGTATTATTTAATTACTAACCAGAATTAAATATTGCATTTGAATATTCCTTCAGTAAATAAGCGTTTTAAATTACGCAATTTTAATTACTTTCTCCATTGATTTACTTGTCAAATACTAGCAATATTTAGCAGCACAATACAGATATTGATCTTAGTTACTAACGCACTATTTATACTAAAGTGGATCTTGAGGAACTAACACCTCCAATATAACCTTTATCTTGCCCGAACTTTCAAAATTAAGCACAATAATCAACACCTTCCATGGTGGAGCTATCTTTATTTTCACATGAGGAATATGGAATAACCACGAAGGTCTGTAGAGTAATCTACTACATTAAAATATTTTGGTGGTTTCTTGCCTCTTACTTGGGCATACAACGAACACACACCAAATACAATCCTCTCCTGGGATTTAAACGAATGAAGCATACTAAATGCTAGATAAATTCTTGATCGTCCTATCTATGAGAATCGATCACTTGGGCTATAAACATACCCGAACATTATATTTAAAATCTTCCTCTCATGGAAAACAAAGCTTTTGGGGAGATCATTTTTCATCCCACAAAATAAATACATTATAATTATTACCTATGCGAATATTAAGCATATACCAATGCTATATCTGGGCAGGATAAGTAAATACACTGATTATAATAAACTTATGTTACCGTGTATACTTTGATCAACATCTGAAATCAATGGACATCATAAAATAAAAGTATAATAATTTTAATTTTAATAAAGGAACATTCAAAAATAGTTGGTAGCATACTATCTTAAACTAAATAAAGTGGATGTGTTATTTAAGAATAATTAGGAATAAATTCCTCAATTAATACAGTATAAATTCGTTTCAAAACTTTAACAAGAAATATTTTGTTATAGCATTTTTTTTTTTTTTTAGTTACTTCTGATAATTTTCAATATTTATTTTACCCCTTAAATATCTAAATATTTTTCTTTTACGTATCTAACATACAAAAATTTCTACCTACAATTGTATGTAATAATTAAAACATATTTTATAGATTTTTTTCTTTCGTGTTAAATATCAACTTAACCTATAATAATTATATTAAAACATACCTTTGTCATTACAAGGCTATTAAATATCACTTGACCATACAGACTTTAACCTATGTGATATAACAAAAAAATACATATCATTTATAACTTAGTTTTAAACAATCATTAATTAACAAGTGCATACTCTCTCATTAGAAAATGTTTTTCTGTTGAACAATTGGTCCAGGTGAAGAGCTTTATCCAGTCGTATTTCACGAAGCAAGTTTAAAAACAATAAACGCATGGTATTATTTCCTTTAAATAAAAGTTTTCTCTTATTTTGTGCGTTTAATAAATTAGGTAAAGAAAAATATAGCAGAATTGAAGATTAATTCTTACTTGAATTAAACTGCTACAATTTTGGGATCCATAGAAAATAAAATATACATATTATAACATAACGAACAGTTGACGATAGACGATAAACATACACAATTCTTTTCTTTTTTATTATTGACGATACGTACAATTCATATTAGCTAGCTTACTTATGGACGGAAATGCGCAATTTTTCCGAGAGATTATTCTGATAATAACTGCAGCTGATTTACATGTATAGGAAGTTTTAATAAATCCAACTGATGTGTAATATAATATATCATTTATTTTTATCATTAAGTCACTAAGATATTTGGTTTTGTTCATACTTTAGGAATTATAAATTTTTTTTAACGGTAACTTCTCCGTAAGAATGCCCCTATATAACTCTTCCTATATTTACTCTGAGAAAGTTTATATTTTTTCCAAAAAAAAATATACATGTGCATAATTTAATCTTATTTATCATTATTATTATTTCCAGACAATTCTTGGTGAATAAAACATATTTTAACGTATGTAACTACATTACTTGTAAAGGCAGACAATATTTAGAAAGAGCGTGAAAATGTTTCTAGTTGATTTTCCTTGGTTTCAAAATATTTCTTTCAATTATTATTATTATTTTTTTTTTCTATACCAAGAAAATATCAATAAATGACATAAAGTTAATAAATAATTAATTTTTTCTTGGAAATCGCTTCCTTTCCTTAATTTAGATATAATATAATTTTTCGTGAATCCTTTAGTTACATCTGTCATTTTTGAACTTTAGCGCGAGACAATAAAATTTTAAGTATAAAAGGTTTTTAAATAGGTAGATGGCACAGGAAATCAGGATATCTTATCAAAAAAATTTAGCCACGCATTATATTATTAAAATTTTACTTTGATTACATTTATTTCTGCAAAATAAAATGAAAAAATTGAGTTACCAAATTTCAGCACTGTTCCTTCCTTGAAAACTAAAAGCAGACTATATTTTTTTTTTTCAAAAAAAATGATCTTGACTTTAGCGACCTCTTACAGAAAAATAATCATTTGATTATAACATAAACAAAAGAAAGGAAAAACTTATTACAATCATATAGTTTTCAGTATTATCTAAATAGATTACAAAGTGATTTGACAATATAAAAAAAATAATAATACATTAAATTAACAATCAGTGATGTATAATTCTTTAAACATTATTTTTTTTTTTTTTACAAAAAGAAATTACCAGAAGTTATTGTGCTTTATGATAAGACATTCATCCACTCTCCCCTCTACCCATCCAAAATCAATTACTGTTTATGATATTTGTTTTTATACTATATTAATTTGCTTTAATTATTAATATCTTAATTAAATTATTCATGTTCTTTTTAAAAATGATATTGCATTACTAAATCTATTAGTTATTCACCCAAAACATGCCAAAGTGAGTGAATAGCATACTTTATTAATCAATTATTACTATGGTTATTTTATCTTTTTATTTCTTTAAAGAATAGCATTGTTTTCCTGCAGAAATAATGCCAAGTAAACCAAGTGTCAATAACACTAGGTTACAATATATATATATACAGATATCAAACTTTATATATATATCATATATATATATATATATATATATATATATATATAATAAAGTTTGATATCTGTATTTGTTTCACAATATATGTAATATACAAATCAATATATATATATATCAAAATACAGTACAATTTACATAAATTATATTCTTTTAGAAGTACTTTCAACTATACACTTTGTAGTCTTTATCAACTATATAACATTGAATAGTCAAAACAAGACAACCTTTAACAATACCTATAGTTCAATTCAGATTTCGCACAATTCTGTTATCTTAACATTTGATGACTGGCGATTCATTAACATTTGACGATTTTTTGAAATCAACATAGCCTCTTTTATTTTACGTTTATTATGACAATGTTCAATTTGAATAATTTTCATGTTTTTATATTTTTATAATATTTTTATAATATGGATTTAAATTTGATTATAAAAATATGAAAATTATTCAAATTGAACGTTGCAACAATAAACGTAAAATAAAAGAGGCTATGTTGATTTCAAAAAATCGTCAAATGTTAATGAATCACCAATCATCAAATGTTAAGATAACAGAATTGTGGGAAATCTGAATTGAACTATGGGTATTGTTAAAGGTTGTCTTGTTTTGATTATTCAATGTTATATAGTTGATAAAGACTACAAAGCGTATAGTCGAAAGTACTTCTAAAAGTATATAATTTATGTAAATTGTACTGTATTTTGATATATATATATATATATATCCTTAAAAAATTTCACTTGTGGATTTCAAATAAATGGCATAGATATCAATTGTTGACTATCAATTTTCATTTCCTTTATACCATTATAACTCTTTTTGAATTGACATAAATTATTATTCGTTTGTTTTATTTTATAATCAACATCAAGAAATTTTTTGGCAAATATCTCAATATTTTCCAGTTTATCACTTTGGTAATGACATAATTTTATGTTACAAAACAAAAAAATACATCTAAAACATGCCATCTTATGTATAATTGGTAATTTTAATTTACAATTTATATATCCCCTTTTGTGGAATAGCTTGATTATTAATTTATAATTTAAGATACTGTTATCTCTTGTAATAATTAAATCCCAATATTTAATATTTTTGTCATGTTTCTTTTCAATAGTCCATTTCAAGCCATTCAAATTATTTAATTTCTCTACAAGCAAATTTATAGTATTAGTATTTCCACAAAGAAAAAACATCTTCCACTAACCTTTTGTAAATTTTAATATCTTTAAAAGAGCACATATCTAAAATACCACTCTCCTATGTAGACAACACAAAATTTCAAACTTGTGCAACTACAGACAGACCCATCAGCCAATCTTTAGACTATTTATAATATTGACCTTCAAAAGATGCAACAATGTTATCATTAAATTTTTTTAAAGATTCGACAATAAACCTTATCATGTATTTAAAAATACCTTTACTTTTTAATGTATGTTCAATTATTTTTATGGAATTCATTCTATCAATTGATCCATACATTTCTATTACATCAAATGAAGCAATAACATCATTCTCATCAATCACCAATTTTTTGATACTATTTCCAAAATAAAAAGATGAATCAATAGTATTTTCCCCAAACCCTAAAATGTCTTATAAAAGCTTACCAATATTTTTAGAAATCTGATACATGAATGATCCACCAAAATCTATCATAATTCACAAAGAATTACCCTCTTTATGTAACTTTATATCAATTTTTTGTGACTGTATGTTATTATATATAGGTGAATCTTGGTGCAGCATTGAGAAGAAGTTAAAGGAGCATGAATTGTTATATAAGCATGTAAAAAGTAAAAATAATGATGATTTAATGACTGCTTCAGTTTTTTTATCACAAATAAATATGTAAATATAAATATAAATTTGATTTTGAAAGTGTGAAAATTCTTCATGAAAAGAGAAACCATAGTAAATAAAAATTTAAGGAGATAATTTGTATAAATAAGAATAAAATGTGTTTAATTAATAGACAAACTGCTAACATTAAAATATGGGATTCATGGGAATTGAATTGATGACATTTGCTTCCACTTTGTTTTTGTTTTTCATTTAATAGCAATTGAGGCAGGTTTAAGAAATTAAGCAAAGGTACTTCTGTAGATTTAAAGATTGTTTATACTAGTTTGTTCCTGTTAAATTTATTATTTTTATTATGATCACAATTTTGTTTTAATTGAAGGACCTTATATATATATATATATATATATATATATAAGGTCCTTCAATATATATATATATATATATATATATATATATATATATTGAAATAGATTAGCTATCCCAATTTATAAAACAAAAAAAAATTAGTTGGAAATCATGAGTTCAATTCAAATTTTGTATATTAGATTTATAATTTAAAATTAAATTTAGGTTTTTATGTCTTGTAAGCATATACATGTGCAAATAAAAAACAACAACAAAGTAGGGTTTTTTTTTATTTAGTTTTAAAAAAATATTCAAAGAAGTTAAATAAAATTCTTTTAAAAGTTATTTGTTAGACCTAAAACAGAATTGTTTTCTTTAATAAAGAAAAATCGTATTTTAACAAATTTTAATTGATTAAATCTAAAAAGATTAGATTAATATAAACTAGTTTATCTTTGTATTAAAGTAAATTCCTTAAAATTAATTATTTTTAAAATCTTGAGATAGGATTAATCTTTGTTCAATGTTGTTGGCTCAAATATTTTGAAAGTTTAATTAAAAAATATTTTAGAGATTAAGATGAAAATGTTGTAATGTTTTTCAATATTTTTTTAATCTAAGGTATTTTTATAAAATATTGATAAAATTAAAAATAATTACTGGTTTGTCTTGATATAAATACCCAACTTTTTAATCTCTGTTGGCTGTTGCCAGTATTGTACTTATTGGTAAATCATGTGTTTCAAAAACCTTTTCAAATATTTGAAGCATCCACTATATTTTGCCAAAGCCACTAAAGAATTTATTTTTGAGTATGGATTCTACAACCAGGATGCATATATTTATTATCTGAACTAACTCCAACTAGCTTCCAACCAGCTATACATATATAAAATCATATCTACAATGAATGCACCCCTCAACAATGAAAGTTTTTCCCATTTAATATTGATTCTACTCTGATAGTTAAGAAACTAATTGTAACTAAATATTTAGAAAATAATTAGCAATATATCACTAGTGAATGATAAAAAAGATCTTCATCATTATAAAAATTAAAATGTACATATATAAATGTAATTCTAGCTTCATGCAGAGACAATATATAGTCAACAGTATATGGAACTTCATTTAACAATTTGCTGAAAATTTGACTTACTAAACTTAAAGAGACTTCCCTTACTATAAGCCATTTGCAATATTATATACATTCATACACTTTTAACTTATGATTTATTTTATTCAAATTGTGTATTTATTTTATCAGATTTTAATATTAATTATTTTGGATTTAAATTATGCTTTATAGTACCTAACTTTGTAGTACATTGATATATATATATATATATATATATATATATATATATATATATATATATAATAAAAATAAATATAATATAAAAAAAAATATATTAAGCATTAAATCACCCCACATGGTTAAGAAATCCAGTACCGCCCTCTGGGAACTAATATATAAATACATTAGAGTTCGTATTTCAAAATAGCCAGCTCAAAATAATAACACTTTGAATGGTCTGCAAATATGAACAAATTCAAACAAAAATTTTAGCAAGCAAAGATCTTAACTTTTTGCTACTAACAAACATGTTTTACTATTATTATATAAAGACAAACTAAACAGTGGTGATTTTAATCTTTAAACCACCTAACACAAATGTATAGAAAATAATTCCAGTGCATAACACTATATATATATATATATATATACATACCGAAACGTTTTGCGACTCTTTGTCATGTACGTTTACATTTTTATTTTAACTTTTAAATAATCTGACATCAAACATTCATCCTTATCAAACTAAATTTTACATTTTTTTTCTTCCCGAGGGTGAATTTATACAGTGACGTG
Source organism: Epiperipatus broadwayi (assembly GCA_028023455.1). Lineage (NCBI taxonomy): Eukaryota > Metazoa > Onychophora > Udeonychophora > Euonychophora > Peripatidae > Epiperipatus > Epiperipatus broadwayi. Next base: position 182,658 of record JAQFVV010006349.1, read on the forward strand.
TTCCTTATTGATAGCCCTTCCCATACAAAGTTTTTCCATAAAATTGAGTCATTCACCCCTCTGATGAAGTTTTCCCGAACTTTGGGTCATTCAAAAGAAGTTAGAGAAGAAGCTGACTGCAAAACACATGTATATAAGGTAATTGTATCGAACCCTCCCAGCTTTAACTTAACCTCTAATTAGATCTCTATGCTTATGGACAATGTATCTTTTTTTTTGTTCATTGCCAAGTGCCAATCTTGCTATTTAACAAGCATCATAGGGTCTATTAAATATTTGTTTGACTCAGCAATCCAACTTGATGCCTGCCTTAATGCTCAGGGTGTGGTAGCGCATTGCGCCAAAGAAGAAACGAAGGGTGAACAAACTTTTAAATCAAATCTTATCTATACATTTCTAATTTTATTCCCATTAAAGTCTAAAATAAACCTCTTAAAATTCTCACACACCTTTCTATTTAACCTGTTTTGCTTTAACTTATTATTAGATGCACACCAGCATGCACGTGTATCTGATTTTGGAATATATAAATTATATAACGTGTATTGAAACAAATTAACAGTTTAATTTTAGATTCACAAATATTTTGTTCTAAGAAAACAATAAATGGCACACTCATGTATACGATAAATATTTTTAATGAATTACAATTAAAAGAGAAAACAAAAAAAAACACTAAATAATACATGTATATCACTAGATAATCGCACAGTTAAGTTGGATTAGATTTAAGGATTAAAATGATATAATATGTGTATATTTACTGGTATTACAGAGTCTATAGAACCTGCATATATGTATCAGAGTGCACTCGTAATTTAATCCCAGGATTTAGCATAGGCAAAATATGGCATTCATCACTTCTACTTAACATTTCAATCCTTTAGTCCATCTAAAGTGGCATATTTTTTCTAATGTTCCTTTTTCTGTTTGGCTAAACTCTGGAATGGTGGAGGATCTGCACCAGATTCAAATAGTTGTAGTTCTGTAGGGCAATTGGGGATGTTGACTGTGGTACATATTTATGTGGCATAGATAAATGGCTGGAGTCCGAACACCAACCCCAGAATGATGGTGATTTTACCCCATGTGATCCATGGGGTCTCTTTTATATTTATTTCAGTTTGCACAGTTTATTCCCCATTTTTTTTGATTTGCAGCTAATTTATTAAAATCTTCTCTTACTAAGTTTTCCTTAATATATTTTATAACAACTACTCTTCTTCCCCATCAGACCAGCAGAAGTCAACTGTCCATTTTCTTAAAAATCAATTCATAATCTGAGATTCCTTTCTCCTTATCTCTGGTATTCCTTTGTTTTTAAAAATAGATTTTTTTTTATAAAATGCCAACAAAGAAAAACCACTTAGCAATCTGAACTTTTACTTATCTAATTCTTCTTTTTTAAATTCTTGGAACTTTTTAATTATAAATCTTTTCATTGACTTTAATTAAACAAATGAAATCGAAAAGAGTTCAATAAATATAAGGCATTCCATATTCATTTCTCTTAAAAATTATTTCCACAATATCCGTTTAATTAAAAAAAAGTGATATCCTTCGAATATTTAGAACTGTTTTTCTTTTTTCAACAATGAGATACGTATGGCTAATTAATTCAGGAAGTTATAATTGTAAAAGAAACTTTTGTTTTACACGCTTTAAAATCTTTTAATTTTTTTTCTTATTTTTTGTTTTCAACAACATTTACCTATATACATGTATGCCACCTAAAATATATGCCTATACCCTTCATTCCAGCCAATACACATGGATTTGTCTGTGCGACTTTTACAAAATAATTATAGCATAATAATAATATAAAAAAATTGTCTAATATCTACATTTTCTTTCCTTTTGTAACAAGGTTTGAACCCAGCTACTGTTACAATGGCCCCTTTGGGAAAGACTTCAAAATGAGGTTTATTTCATTTTGAAGGCTACAAAAAGAAAACAATTCTGACCCTAACCCTTACTTATATATATATATATATATATAAGAGCACCCTTATATATATATATATATATATATATATATATATATATATATATATATATATATTCCTTTCCCTTTATTTTCTATTCCCTATAAATTGTATTTTTTTACTTTTGTTATGGTTTGTGGTCATTAGAATCCTTTCCCTGATCATGGTTTCTCCATTTGCTCGATCTATAGGTTTATCTTGTTCACTTTCACTCATGACTATGGCATTCAATACTTCGGCCACTTCTTCAATTGACAATTTTCCAATCCCTATCAGCATTTGTTCAATTCGCACAGGCAAATTGTGTTTTGTGATTTTTATTATGTGGCTCGCAGTCATATTATATTTGTCCAATGTCCATAGCTTGGCCACTTGATGCCAAAATAATTGTGTGTAGTTCTCTTGACCACTCCCTCTATACTTTTCTTGCATAACATGGTATCTGACTACCTCTAGTTGCTCTTCTGATCAAAATGTTTCTCACACTGCTTCTGTATATTCTTTAAAAGTCTGGGGTTTGTGGAACAGTGACTCCCACCAAGATACCACATTCCCTGCCAAGTTTCTATATGCTATTAATACTTTGTTTTCTTCAGGCATTACGTTTATACTGAAATATTTCTGTAGGCTCTTAAGGTGCTCCACTTGTGCTTCTCCTATTTGGCCTGTGAAAAAATGGATCTTAAGGAATTGGTTAACATCAGTATTGGTAAACATACATTTCTCTGTGGTTTGCCAGTCTTCCACTATTTTCTCTTCAATGACTGGGCTCGTCTTTTCCTTTTCTTTGTTTTTATCCTCTGCCTACGGCTTAGTTTCATTTTCACATGTACTGTCTTTTACTTTCAATGTAGCTCTTGTTTGCTTTTCACTCTTCCTTTCTCCAACCTGACTGCCTCTTATTTCTTTGCACAGCTTTTTCTCCAATTCTAACAACCTTTTTTCATCATCTCTCTGCCCATCTAATATCTTTTCATTTACTTCTCTCTTTACGTCATTTATTTCTATCTGTAATCTTGTTTTCATTTCCTGTAACTTTTCCATGATTCGTTGAAACATGTCCATTTCCTTTCTCATATCTGTCGTTTCTTTATCGATACTACCCTGTGATCTGGTATTCATTCGATGTTGATTTTATCTTATTTTCTAGTGAAATTAACAATATGTGCTGGGTTCAATGTCCCAGCTCTCGACCATTTCTCCACGTAATATTTATTATTTTTCCCCTTTTTTGTTTTTGCCCTATTTGCTTATCCACCCTTAATTCTATTTCTTATTATTTTTCTCTACCAGAAAAAAAAATATTTAACTTAACAGCAACGGATTTTATACCTAAAAAAAAACAACTATATTTCCTCTTTTTTTTTAAAAAAAAAAAATCTTTTTTTGATTAATGCACCCTCTATATCCTTCGTCTGCATTCACTCTATCGATCTCCATTCTTCAAAAGCTCCATCGTTGGGAGTCCATTGTAACATTTTGCGACTCTTTGTCATGTACATTTTTATTTTAACTTTTAAACCATCTGACATCAAACATTCATCCTTATCAAACTAAATTTTACATTTATTCTTTCTTCCTGAGGTTGAATTTATATAGTGATGTGTGCCTTATTGATAACCCTTCCTATATGATATTTTCCCATAAAATTGAGTCATTCACCCCTCTGACGAAGTTTTCCTGAACTTTGTGCCATTCAAAAGGGGTTAGAGAAAAAGCTGACTGCAAAACACATGCATATAAGGTAATTGTATCGAATCCTCTCAGCTTTAACTTAACCTCTAATTAGATCTCTACGTTTATAGACAACATATCTTTTTTTTTGTTCATTACCAAGCACCAATCTTTCTTTTTATCAAGAATCATAGGGTCTATTAAATATTTGTTTGACTCAGCAATTCAACTCAATGTCTGTCTTAATGCTCAGGTTGTGGTATCACATTGCGCCGAAGAAGAAACGAAGGGTGGATGAACTTTTAAATCAAATCTTATCTATAAATTTCTATTTTTATTTCCAATAAAATCTAAAATAAACCTCTTAAAATTCTCATTCACCTTTCTATCTAACCTGTTTTGCTTTAACTTATTATTAGATGCACACCAGCACACACGTGTATCTGATTTTGGAATATATAAATTATATAATGTGCATTGAAACAAATTAACTGTTTAATTTTAGATTCACAAATATTTTGCTCTAAGAAAACAATAAATGGCACACTCATGTATAAGATAAATATTTTTAATGATACAATTAAAAGAGAAAACAACAAAAAACACTAAATAATACATGTATATCACTAGATAATCACACAGTTAAGTTGGATTAGATTTAAGGATTAAAATGATATAATATGTGTATATTTACCAGTATTACAGAGTCTGTAGAACCTGCATATATGTTTCTGAGTGCACTCATAATTTAATCCCGGGATTTAGCATAGGCAAAATATGGCGTCCATCTCTTCCACTTAATATTTCAATCCTTCAGTCCATCTAAAGTGGTGTATTTATTCTATTGTTCCTTTTTCTGTTTGGCTAAACTCCAGAATGTGGACGATCTGCACCAGATTAAAATAGTTGTAGTTCTGAAAGGCAATTGGAGATGTTGACAGTGATACATATTTACATGGCATAGATAAATGGCTGGAGTCCAAACACTGACCCTGACATGATGGTGATTTTACCCCTCATGATCCATGAGGTCTCTTTCATATTTATTTCAGCTCGCACAATTTATTCTTCATCTTTCTGCTTTGTGGCTAATTTAGTAAAATGTTCTCTTACTAAGTTTTCTTCAATATATTTTATAACACCTGCTTTTCTTCCTCATCAGACCAGCAGAAGTCAATTGTCCATTTTCGTAAAAAATAATTCATAATTCGAGTTTCTTTCTCCTTATCTCTGGTATTCCTTTGTTTTCAAAAATTTTTTTTTTTTTTATAAAATGCCAACAAAGAAAAACCACTTAGCAATCTCAACTTTTACTTATCTAATTCTTTTTTTTAAATTGTTGGAACTGTTTAATTATAAATCTTTTCGTTGACTTTAATTAAACAAAACAAATCAAGAAGAGTTCAATAAATAATGGGCACTACATATTCATTTCTCTTAAAAATTATTTCCACAAAATCCATTTAATTAAACAAAAAAAAAGTTATCCTTCAAGTATTTAGATCTGTTTTTTTTTTTTTTTTGAACAATGATATGTTAATTCGGTAAGTTATAATTGTAAAAGAAAGTTTCGTTTTACACGCTTTAAAATCTTTTTTTTTTAATTTTTTTTTTGTTTTCAACAACATTTACCTTTATACATGTATGCCACCTAAAATATATACCTATACCCCTCATTCCAGCAAATACACGTGCCATTGTCTGTGTGACTTTTACAAAATAATTATAGCATAATAATAATATTGAAAAATGTCTAAAATCTACATTTTCTTTTCTTTTGTAACAGGGCTTGAACCCAGCTACTGCTACAATATGAAGTATGCACTTTGAGTAGTTAAATGTGATAAATGCACATATCTACATAAGTTTTCTTTTAAAAATTAATTATAGTTAAAAGCGTATTAAATCACACTTTCTCCTAAATAATTAATGATACAGATATAGTTCACATGGGATGCCATTTTACATATTATAACTCACCCAAAATCCCCCCTTATCCATTTAAATGATAAATGACATAGATTTTCACCAAGCATACTAATCATGAAGTTCATATTATATAACAATAATATTTTATTTTTAAATTCTATGTATTTCTAATCATCTAGCCAATTTAAATCAATCTGTGTGTTTTCTAGTTAAAAAGAAATTATTGAAAAAAAAAATCTTAAACTAGTTTTCAGTCACCACAAGTGTATATACCACTTATTAGCTAACTATCAAAAACAATAATAATAAGATTATGGAGTTTATATTACTTTAAGAAAAATATAAAAAAAAAACCTCAAATGACCAACAATAGCAAACAAGGAATTTCTGATAAAAAAAATAAATAAAATTCTATTATTTTTAAAATTAATATGTTGTATTTCGTATGTTATAAGTTTATAATATTTTGGCATATAAATATATAAAACAGGTTAATTAGGTTTTTTATTTTTTTTAAAGTAGAAAATGTAAATTGCCTTTTGATTTCCTTCACAGGTTTTAACAAATGTAAATTACCGATTTTTGAAAGATTTATGTAAATTGGGATAACATATGTTAATGTAAAGTATTTACTCACATTATTTGATTTTGATATTTTATTAAATGTTAAATATTGATCAAAATTGAGATTTTTAAATACTCGATAACAATTGCAAATTTTGCATTTTGATTTTTTAATTCATGATGAAATTTACGATTTGTAACCATCTTTTTTTGAAACCACATGTTGATAATCGATATCATTTATAGCTTGGATGTGTCAGCGGAATTTTGGGTGAGTTATAAAATTCAAAATGGCATCGAGCGCATATTATATAATCTAAGTATATTATTCATGTGTGTATGTATTTATATATGTGAGACTAATTTATAAATATTAATGTTTTCAAAAAATATAAGTAGATTTTATGTATTTATTATTATTTTTTACAAAATAAGTATATTAATGATAAACATGTAGCAAAATTTGTACTGGAGTTTGATATAAATACTAGCATAAAGACAAATGACAATCCAAGTATTTTATCTAAACTTGTTAATAATTATTTTCTTTTATTCAATTTGCAAAATATTAAGAAAAATAAATTAAAAAAATAAAAATTTTATATCATCATCAACCATTATCAATCTACTGCAGGATGAAGGTCTCTCCAAATTCAATCCATCTTTTTCTATCTTTAGCTTCTCTTCTCCACATCACCCCTGCACACTTTCTTATTTCATCCATCCATCTCACATGTAGTCTCTTTCTGGGTCTTTTACAATATCTTGGAATTCAGTTTAAAATTTCAATTGTCCATCTATTATCATTTCAAAAAAAGGAAGAAGTTTGATATTAACTGGAGTCCTTAAAGGAACCGAGCAGGGCAAATTCCTAATTTCCATTCCATATGTTCTTGTTGTTGCAGCTGTTATTACTATGTGATTATTCATATAGTATATAAACATGGATGGGCAGCTCACCAACATGCATTAGCCAGTGTGGAGAGTTTATTGGCTTCTTACCTCCGAGTTTAAGAATATTTTTTCCAATATATACAATCATGACAGACAAAAATTTCATAAACGTTTATAAAAGTTATCAAATGTATTTTAATGCTTAATGATTTAGAATTCATATGCATGATAACATTATAAAAAACAATTTAGATCATAGCAAAAATAAATTAAGAAATATTGTATATATCAAATATATTTTCAGGTACTATATTATTTCTTGATAAAATGTAAATTTTGAGAATGAAAATAACTTATCTAATATGAGAAGTGTTCATGACAAAATTTCAATATTGACAAAATTAGTTTATAAATGTTTATCAAAACTAATACAATAGATGATAATGATGCATTAAAAATGGAAATAAATTATCAAAACATTTTTTTCATGCTATGAAGTCTGACACAAATCTAAATACACTACAAAGCTGTTTGAATATAATACTTTTTAATGACAAGAATATTAATTTTAATAGAGACCTTTTGCAGTAAAGTTATATAAAAATTATAAAGTGTCCAATGTTATTTTACTTTTAAAGAGCAAACAGGGTGAAAAAGGTGATAAAACAAAACAGAATATAAATATAAAATAATAAGTAGACTTAAACAATGTTTATTTTAAAGATTGTGATAAATAAGTGTTTTTTTTTAGTTGGAATTATATATTGGACAATTTCCAGCATCTAATATTAATTGGTAAATATTTTGTAGAAAAATTCAATTTTTATTTAATTTTTTAAACTACATTCAATTTTTAGTAATAGCATAAAGATTACTATCTTATAATTCTCAATTTTCATCACTTGCTAGCTTGATCAGTAATAACACTTGCATAAAAATTAAACCAGGAGCCTTTAAATACATTATTATTAAATTTAAAGTGTCATTCTAATCAATTAGGCTATTTTTTCAACATTATAAAATAGATTAAGCAATTAGTGTATTATTCAATATTTATGAATCAAAAGATAGGAAAATAATATAATATTTAAAACATATTATATACAAACTGTATGCTGTTACTAACATTTGATGTTTGTGAAAAGTTCAAATAATGCTTGAATTTATATATAAAAAATGTTTGATGTAAATAATCCAACTATAAATAATTCTAAAACAATATCTGAAAGACTAAAATTTACAAAGAAAAATAATGAATATTTATATAGTTTACACAAACCTTACAATATATTCATTGCCATATTGAAAAATTAAAATAAGAAGTCATATTTATTATTACTATTTATTCTCTCAAGATAAAGGATAATGAGATGATCAGCTCTTATTAGATGGTGATTTATTAAAAGGCCTATGTCTTTATCTGGAGATTATAAGAAATTTGGGTGTTAGAACTGCAAGTGCACGGATCATTTCTGGAGCCTCCTCAACACTCTACTAACTACACTAAATCATGAATATTTATATGATAAAATGGAATGAAACCGATCTACCGTTAAACTGGGATTAATTTTCTTTTAAATTTGAATATTTATGCAGTGTTTATATTTATTTATTTAAAATTAAATATAGTAATATATTTGTAATTATAAAAATTACAAGATTATGTACATGAAAGTAATTATTGATTTAACCATATTTCTTAAAACTTAATAATATTTTGTAATTTGTTATAGCATAAAGATAAACCATATAAATCATCACCCGGAGTTGTTCTTTAAAAATCCGGTATACAACTGGATGCAAATAAAAATTTTTCCCCACAATACAATTTTTTATTAATTGAAAATCTTTATTTTTATTTTTAAAAATGCCATTAATTAATTAAGAAATTCAGTGCAATATGATTAAATATATGTAAATTAAAAAACAAACAAACATCTGATTGTTGTCATTGTTTATCACAAAATAACTTTATACTATATTGATATGTTTTCTTTGAAATATTGAGGTGAAGTTGAAACTATTCGTCAATAACGGCTCCTAGATTTCATCTTATTATAAAAGTGCCCTATGTACATATTGACCATTATTGTTAGCATTACATGAATTTTGAAATATTAATAGATTAGAATAAGTCTTTGGATTGATTAACTTTTAGTTTTCTTTATTTTAAAATACTATGAATAAAGTCATTAAATAACAGGAAAAAATATTTATAAATGAATGCGAATCTATATTATGAATTGTCTTAGATATTTTTTGTATAAATATTATAATTAATAGTTTTTTTTCATTATTCCTTTATCTAACAATATTTACATAAATTATCTTATACTCTAGTGAAAGTTATTTTTATCAGAATATTGTTTCAAATATGACTCAATTAATTTCAGTAACTTTATAATTTGTGTTCAGTTATGACTATCATCATTATTAATTAGATTATGGTCTATTTTCATAAAGTTATTCTGATAGTCATTGCAATTCTTAATTTATTATTTGTATATTAATCTTGTAAGTTCATAAGTTAAATTAATAATAGACAACTTATGTATCAATTGTTATTTTTATTATTACTAATTAAACAGTGTTGTTTTCTTCCAAAGAGTAAGATTGTGGTTTAAGACCTGTAGAGGTCCCTACTATCGCATTTTATAGCATGTTCTTGAGGCTACAGCCTTAATAAATATTACTTATGTAATCAATGTGCGTTTAAATAAATTTTATAATTAAAACTGAAAATTAGTAACTGATTATAAAAATTGACTATAAGCCTTATTAGTTTTGTACTTTAATCAATAGTTAACATTATTTTGCTATGATATACATAAAATCAATGATCATAATTATAAAAGGGAATTAAACATTAAGCACCTTTATAATTGATATACGTCATAAAGTTTTCATTATATACATTTAACAGTGCAGTTTGTTAGTGGTAGAGTTATTTCATGTAGCCAACTTTTGAAATTCTTATACCGTTTAGGAGAGAGACATAAAACGGAGTGATAGAAAGAGTGAAAAAATACTGAAATAAAACAACATAACTACTATATAAATGAATATGATATATGTATGTATTATAATAATTTAATTATAACTATAAATCTACATTTAATAAAAATCAATAATATATCCCTCTAGACATCCAATTAAATTAATTTTACTACAATTTTTACTTCATAAATTGATGATCAAAAATACTTTCATTATGTTATTGAATTTAAAAGTAAAACTCAATTATATGTAATAGAGCCAAGATCAATTTGATATTAGTATAAAGTTCAATTTTTTTAACTACCGAAAATTATGGCTATCATAAGAAGGGTAATTGTAGAAGACTAAAATTACATTTAAAAACTAAGAATTCTGTCTAACTACAAATAACTAAATAAAAAACGATATAAACGAAATTTCATTATATATATATATATATATGAACAGTGCTACAATTCGATCTATAAATGCCAAATTTCTTATACTCACACATTTGGTGCCATCAACTTTAAATAAATACATTATTTGGTTTTTACTAATTATTTATTAAGTTAATATTATCGGTTCAATAAATATAAAAAACTTTTAACTTAGTAAAAATAATGCAACTATTCTTTTTAAACGCAGCTACATGATACCATTAAAACAAGAGGTAAATAAATTCAGGATACAATTATTGCTAAATTGGCATCCTTTAATTGATCCCAGTCATAAATTTTTATATTTTTCCACCATTTATTTTCAGTACTTAGCAATATCTAAAATTGTACAATAGGATCTAAAATGTTCAAATTCTTTGCATTTACTGTTGACACTAGTCACTTTAGATACATATATTAATGGCTATTATTAGTTAATTAAATCTAAAGCTTATGTAGTGACTAGAAATGACATGATAATCTTTAATCTAATAAATTATTAATAATAATTATTAATATATTACTCTCAGTAACAGATTTATGAGTAAAAACAAATTGACACTTGTAAAACAAATATAATAATTTGATATTGACAAATACTCAAAAGATAAAGATATATGAAGAGATGTGCTTGGATATCTGGCTATGATTTGACTTTTTCATATCTCTTATTTTTTGTCTTAGGTACAACAAAAGTTTAAACACACATTAGCAAATGTTTCAGATAAATTTATGTATACAATTGTCTGTTATTAAAATTAACATTAGACTAATGTTGTGATCTGATCACACCAGTCATCATCCATATACTAGAGATAATTTAAGAATGTTGATAAATTTGGGAAATAGATATATTGATAGCTGATATAAGAATCAAAACATCTAAGGTAAATGCTTATATGAAAATCAGACAAACATACATTAAAAAAAATCTGAAATATATGAATGCTTGCTTTAATATATATATATATATATATATATATATATATATATATATATATATATATATATATATATATATATATATATATATATATTATAGTTTAAAATTCTTTAGTAGCACTTTCAATTACAGGGTAAACTTCGTCAGCTTTAACTGAATTTCAAATTTTTTTAACTTAATGTTACGTATATTTCGATAAGCTATGTATGGCCATATTTGCAACTTGCCTATTAATAATATCATCCTTATATTTATCAATCAAAATTGCGTCTTTAATTTTCCTCTTTTTATGATTTCTTTCTTTCATTAATATTTTTATTTCACTACTCTTAAATGTAAACCTAGAATTACAAGTCTTTTCATGGTCAAAGAATACTGAAGCTGTTTAAAATTGACTATTTGCATTATTTTTAATTCGATTTTATAATAATTGATACTTCTTCAATATTTTCTCCACAGAACATTAAGTTTAAAAAATTTGAAATTCAATTAAAGCTGACGAGGATTACCATGTAATCGAAAATGCTACAAAAGAATTTTAAACTATAATATTGTATTTACTGTTAAAATTTTATATATATATAATATTTTATAATGGGTATTGTATTTTACATTTATATATATATATATATATATATATATATATATATAATATAATATAAATGTAAAATATATATATATAATAACTAAAGTTTGATATCTGTATTCGTTTCACAATATATATAATATACAAATCAATATATATATATATATCAAAATACAGTACAATTTACATAAATTATATCCTTTTAGAAGTACTTTCGACTATACATTTTGTAGTCTTTATCAACTATATAACATTAAATAAACGAGACAACCTATAACAATACCCATAGTTAAGATAACAGAATTGTGGGAAATCTGAATTGAACTATGAGTATTGTTAAATGTTGTCTCGTTTTGATTATTCAATGTTATATAGTTGATAAAGACAACAAAATGTATAGTCAAAAGTACTTCTAAAAGAATATAATTTATGTAAATTGTACTGTATTTTGATATATATATAATTGAAATAATATTTTTAACGGTTTATAAACAATTACAAACAATCTTAAAATCCGCAGAAGTACTTTCGGTTACTTTCTAACCTGCCTAAACTGCCATTAAATTCAAAAACCAAAAGCGGAAGCAAACGTCATCAATTCAAATTCCACGAATCTCGTATTTTAATGTTAGAAGCTTGTCAATTTATTAAATGCGTTTTATTCCTGTTTATAAAAATTGCCTCTTTAATTTTTCTTTTACTATGGTTTCTCTCTTTATGAAGAATTTTCACATTTTCAAAATTAAATTTAAATTTATATTTACATGTTTTTTCGTGATCAAAGAAAACTGAAGAAGATATTAAATCATCATTATTTTTATTTTTTACACGCTTATATAATAATTCAAGTTCCTTCAATCTTTTCTCAATACTGCACCTAGATTCACCTATATATGATAGCATACAATCACAAAAAATTTGATATATGACATTACTTTTTTGCTTGACAGGTATGACATCCTTAGAATTATTGACTAATTTATTAATATTGTTTGGAACATAGAATGAAACATTAAACACATTCTTATATAAATCCTTAAAAAAATTTACTTGTGGATTTGAAATAAATGGAATAGATATCCATTTTTTATTATTAATCTTTATTTCTTTTAAATTATCATAATTTTTTTTAAAATTGACATAAAGTATTGTTTATTTGTTCCATTTTATAACTGACATCAATCAATTCCTTGGCAAATATCTCAATATTTTTTAGTTTATCACTTTGGTAATGACATAATTTTTCCTTCCGAAACAAAAAAGATTTAAAACTTGCCATCTTATGCATCATTGGTACTTTTGATTTACAATTTATATATCCTCTTTTTTGCAGTGGCTTAATTATTAGTTTATAATTTAATATACTGTTATCTCTTGTGATCATTAAATCTAAATAGTTAATCGTATTGTCCTGTTCTTTTTCAATAGTTTTAAAATATTGTTAATAAACTTTATTCTTTGACCATCCATATTATAATCTTCAATCAAAAAAAAACCAAGTTTATCCATTTGCATTTTAATTTTATTAATATATTGACATTTCGTCAACAAGCACATATGCAAACCTTTGTCCTCTTTCAAACAAATCATATTATCAATCCTCAATTTCTGTTTACATTCCGAAATAGCTAATTGCCATGATTTATCATAAGATATTGTATCAAATTTATTGCAATTAATTTTCTTAATAATATCATCAGCAAAATTATCATTACCAGGAATCATTTCAAATGAATTTTGAACAGCTGCAATTAGTTCCAAATTATAATCATTCCAATTACCACCAACGTATTTAGCTCGAGATTTAAAACATATTTCTGAATTAAATGTATCCTATTATTTGATAAATTAACAAAGTTTTAATCATTATAAGCGTGTGGATATCGCTTATTAAATAAAAAATCAACTTTTTTCTCAAATTTGTTATATAATTTACGTTCAATTACTTTAAATCCATTTTCACAAATAATTTTATATTCGTTCCAAGCACACCATTCATTTAAAATTATTAAATGTTCAATTGCTTTCAAATATTTACGAATCTCAAAAAGTTCCTTTTTACAACTTTTAATAATATTATTTAAAATAATCAATTCTAATTTATCCAAACATTTTGGTATTAAATTTATACAGCTGTTCAACTTTATGCTACAACAATTCGGCAATACCTGAAAAATTTTACAATTCTTGAAAAAAACGAAGTTTGCATTTCAGCTTAATAATATTTTTACATTGTCTCCGCCATTCTTTAATGATCCACCATTTTCTAAAATTACTTGAATCCATTGTGTTCAGTATATGAAAAAGAACAGGACAATACGATTAACTATTTAGATTTAATGATCACAAGAGATAACAGTATATTAAATTATAAACTAATAATTAAGCCACTGCAAAAAAGAGGATGTATAAATTGTAAATCAAAAGTACCAATGATGCATAAGATGGCAAGTTTTAAATCTTTTTTGTTTTGGAATGAAAAATTATGTCGTTACCAAAGTGATGAACTAAAAAATATTGAGATATTTGCCAAGGAATTGATTGATGTCAGTTATAAAATGGAACAAATAAACAATACTTTATGTCAATTTAAAAAAAAAATATGATAATTTAAAAGAAATGAAGATTAATAATAAAAAAATGGATATCTATTCCATTTATTTCAAATCCACAAGTAAAATTTTTTTAAGGATTTATTTAAGAATGTGTTTAATGTTTCATTCTACGTTCCAAACAATATTAATAAATTACTCAATAATTCTAAGGATGTCATACCTGTCAAGCAAAAAAGTAATGTCATATATCAAATTTTTTGTGACTGTATGCTATCATATATAGGTGAATCTAGGTGCAGTATTGAGAAAAGATTGAAGGAACATGAATTATTATATAAGCATGTAAAAAATAAAAATAATGATGATTTAATATCTTCTTCAGGTTTCTTTGATCACGAAAAAACATTTAAATATAAATTTAAATTTAATTTTGAAAATGTGAAAATTCTTCATGAAGAGAGAAACCATAGTAAAAGAAAAATTAAAGAGGCAATTTTTATAAACAGGAATAAAACGCATTTAATAAATCGACAAGCTTCTAACATTAAAATACGAGATCCATGGAATGTGAATTGATGATGTTTGCTTCTGCTTTTGGTTTTTGATTTTAATGGCAGTTGAGGCAGGTTAGAAAGTAACCGAAAGTACTTCTGCGGATTTTAAGATTGTTTGTAATTGTTTATAAACCGTTAAAAATATTATTTCAATTATAATTACAATATTGTTTTTAATTAACGGATATTTTATTTATTATATATATATAATATGGACACAGGGCAAGTTAGTACAAATAGATATGCTTAAAATCATCTATATCCGAATGACATTGTTTATCTTTTTTGCATAATTTATTAAGCCATCTCAAATTTTACAAGTACTTCAAAATTGAAAAAAAAAAACTCTTACGTCATTTATGTGCATCATTAATGCACTTTATATTTTGACATTATATACCTTTTATGTGATCTGTTTATATTTCTCTATTTAAATTAATGCATTTATTAAAGAAATTAAAAATACAAAAATAATGCACTGTTTATAGTAATTTATTATAAGTTTTGATTTTAATATGTTCCTATTTCTTATCCAATGGTTCTTTAATCTTTATTCTCTTAGTGCCACATTATTGTTTAATTTTGAATCTACAATTTTTCATTTATATGAATATTATTATTATAATTTGAATAAGAAAAATAAAACTAATGGATGTCCAAATTACCTTTGAATCGTTTTTGGAAAATATCTTAGCCATCAGTTAAAATAATTATTGTAATTCATTTTTTTTGTTTCATTAATGAGTTGTACTTCTTATCAAATATCATATTATATTCTAGTGGCAATAGTATTTTTAAAAATATACATAATTTGCCCTCTTTTGATAAATTTTAATATATTTCTCATTCTCTTTTTAAGATTATAAATGGATATGAAAAACTTTAGTTTTTATATGTTTGAATGGTCCTATCTTCCTAAAAGAAAGTGGGAATAGGTTTCCTCTTTGGCTTTGCAATATATTGTAATGCTAACTTGACTACTAGCACAAGTTTTGAACCCAGAACCAATAGTATAATGTTAATGATATATTGAATATATACTATACATTTTAATTCAAATGAATGAGAAATTGGATGATTAATAAAATTTGAAAATAAGACAAGATTTTAATAATAATACTATCCAATGTGATGATAATGATTAGAATCTACAATTACAAAAAAAACTTCTAACAGTATTTTATTTGTTTCAGATTTCAATGAAAGGAAATTCTAGATGCCACATCTCTGCAAAAAGATAATGTTTACTTAGAATACTAGCAAAATAATGATCATCATCAACCCCAACTATGATTGTGACATCCCAGCATATTCCCCAATGTTTTTTATGTTATCTCAGAATTGTAAATCTCAAAGTCTCAGAGTTGTGGGTGATTTATAAACTAGCAAATGTGTGTAGAATTTATAATGTTTGAATGAAATTACAAAACCACCAAATGGATTAAAATAATAATAATTTAACAATGTATTAACAAAACAAAAACATAAGTAAATTTGTTATAGATATGTACTAGTAACTCTAAATATAGATGTAAAGTGAAACAAACACATCACAATAAGTAATGTCTTTTGAGTTTTCTATCTAAGACCTTTTTAATATTATAATGATATCTGAATGATACAAATATTTAAAGTCATAAATCATGGATTTTCAGACATCAGTTCTATTTTTCTGTAATTACATCTTCATAGTTTTCATAAGTTCACTTAATGAGTAGATTTGTTCTTCTCATATGCTGTACAATTGAATTGTAGTTCCAGCAGCATGATGATATGAGCATGTAGATCTTTGAAAATTTAGTTGTATAGTGCATTATATTTCATATATTGGGATCTTAGAGGCTACCACAATCTAGTAACTCAGAATACAGTATTATTTACTGGATCAGACTGCTTACTTAAGATTTTCTAATTGATGTTCCACTTTTTCCCTAAACTTGCATAGTAAATAATCCACTACTGGAGGAAAATATTATCATAACATCTACTATAGGCATTTCAATTTTAATTAGCTATAAATTCACTTATCATGCACTGATTATTTCAATATATGCAGCTTGTAATCTGGAATCAAACTAGCATTCTAATGTAAATTAAAAATGGAACAAACTCTCCACCAAAAACAAATGATTGCATAGATTGTTTTTCAGAGCATACACTTTAATCAACTTTATTTTAGGCAGTTTATTCCAGTAGCACATAATAATTGCAATTTGTATGTTTTTATGGATTTTTTTATTAATTTTTATGCCATGTTTCAATCTAACTAATGTAGGTTGCACTTGAGTTAATATGATTACAATATAGAGATAGGTTCCAAATACATAGTTCCTATTTTAATAAGTCAGTTATTGGTAGAATTCCATTTACCAATTTGAAATGAATAAGAAGTAAGAATGGAAAATGGAAGTAGAGTGTATATTTTATGAAGGCTGTTTAAAATTGTTAAATGAATTAATTGTCAGCTGGTTATCTTTAAATTAACCTACCGGCTCTTAACTCTTTTAATTATATTTATTATAATCACATTGACAGTAGAAAACAATAAAATGTGTGAGGATTGTTTTCTAATAGTCTAGAACAGGAGTCAACAAACTATGGATCATGGCCATATATGACTTTTCAGTAATGGCTATATTTTTTCACAAGGCCTAATCAGAACACACATTCAAAAAAGAACATTGCAAATACAACATAAAACTAATCATAAGAGATAAAGATAAAATCAGGTCAATCAATTCCTGGACATATAGACCTCCTAATTTGTAGTAAAATTTAAAATGAAACTATCATAGTTCTAATTTATAAAATTAATGTAATCATGATTTTATTTGGTTTTATAAATCTAGCAAAACTTTACAATTAATAAGTGAGCACACAGTAGCCCTCTAGTGGAGAAGACATTGTTTGTAATGGTAGAATATAAATACATATAATCTAAAACAGGGACATATAATTATTTTTGCTCTAGTTGTGCAAAGATGAATATAATGTATTAAATAAAATATAATATTTAAAGTGTTTTTCAACATGACTATGAATAAAAGATTAAGTAAACATTAGAATATCATTATTTTAAAATAAAATGGACTGAATATTTCACATTTATTGTGAACTCAGAGGGCCTTCAAACCTGTCTTATTTTCCCAAAATACTGCAACAAAACAAAAAAAAATAATTTGGAGAGACACTTCATGACAAAACATGTCACATTTTCCATAAATATCCTGTCAGGGACACAAGAAAAAAGTAATTGAAGAACATCAGAAAAATATTAAAAAATCAAATTCTGTATATGATTATTGGAGACAGTCTGACAATAACATTACTATTGCTAGATTTATAGTAAGTTAGGAAATTGGTAAGAGAGGAAAACCTTTTAGAGATGGTGAGCACATAAAATGTTCTTTTGTTAAAGCATTTGAAAAAATTCTTCATGACTTCAAAAATAAAACAATAATTTTAAATAAAATTAAAACATGTCATTATCTTCAAAAGCAGTGGCACGTGAAGCAGTTAAAATCATCTTCATTGTGGCCAACCTACAATTTGAGACTACTAAAATTATCTCCAGCTTTATAAATTGCAGTGGATGAGTCTTGCAACATCAAGGACACAACTGAGATTTCCCTTTATGTGTGGTATATATCATCTGAGGGTCCAAGAGAAGAACTTTTAGAATTATTACCACTGAAGGACCATATATAAGGAGAAGCCATAGAAAATTCTATCATATAATGCATAAAAATAAACCATATCATACTTGATAAAATTATGTCAATTGCAACTGATGGTAAAAAAAGTATAATGGGATTAAAAAAGGGGTTTGATTCAATTGTAAAAGAAAAAGTTAGTCATAAAGTGATTATTTTCTATTGTATACTTTACTAGAAAGCACTTTGTGCACAAACATTTTCAAAACAAATCGATTAAATTATGGACTTAATAATTAAGATTATTAATTTTATTGCAGTGATAATACTTACACATTAACAATATAAATAGTTGCTATATGAAATGGAGAGCGAGTCTTCAGATTGTCTCCAATATAACAAAGTTCGATGGTTTTTCAGAGGCAACATGTTAAAACATTTTGCATAAATAAAATCAAGCTATTTCTTGGCAACAAGAGCATTCAATATTTAGAATTAACAAAGGATCAGTGGGTGCAAAAATTATATTTCATGGTGGATGTTACATCACAACTTAATAAGCTTAATTATAAATTATAAGATAAGGGGAATATTGCTTTTTCAATGGTAGCAGAAATTATTTTGTTTAAAAAGAAATCAATTCTATCTGCTAAAGATTTAGAGAGGGGAACTTCAGCTCATTTTCCAAACTTGTCTCAATATTGATGAGAAAACAGTGCTCTCATTAACGAAGATTATTTTAAGACAACAATTTTAAACATGAGAGAATCATTTTTTCAATGGTTTCAGGAATTTAGAAATAATAAAGCAATTATATATTTTATTACAAACCCTCTTAATGTCAATGTGAGAGAATTAAAATTTTCACCATTTAATATTTATGTGGGTAATTTTGAAGTACAATTGCTGGACTTGACAAGAAAAGATTTATGAAGCTCCAAATTTGCTCATCTTGGTGTTGGAATGGAAGAACTGGAAAAAAAGAAAATGTAGTCTGCTATTGCAGAACCAGTAGTGTTATAAAAAAAATCTATAGAAGACAGATTCTATGATATGAATCTTCCACACTCATATCATGAATTGAAAAAAAAGTGCATTTGGTATTCTCAGTATTTTTAAAACTATATACTTATGTAAACAATTATTTTCTAACATGAATTTTATTACATGTAAATTGAGGAACCAAATTATTGATGCCAACTTGGAATCAAGCCTTAAATTAAAAACCACTACTTACCAACTTGACATACAGAAACTTTTTTAGGAGATGCAAGGTCATTGGTCACACTGATTAAAAACAATGTTAGCAATTTTTTTGTGATTTAATCTACATTTAATAGGTATGTAATTAATATTATAATTTGTTAATAGTATTTCTTAAATTTTTCTTATGTGTAAAAAGATATTCATGACTCTGGAATAATTTTTAAATTGTTGCGTAGATTTGCTTCCATCTCAAACGTTTGTAGACACTGGTCTAGAATGTCCCGTTTTACAGCATTTAATATTTTTGTTTTTATAAATCTTACTAATAAAACCTATTTATTTTTAATCTACTTATTTATTCGATTATTCAGATTCTTTTTGAATACATTTAGTGATATTTCCCCTACCTGCCATTCTCCATCCAAATAACATTATGGCTTGATATTTAGATAGATTATTTCTATCTATAATGATTACCAAATTGCAAAATTTGTCTTTGAATGGAGGATCCACATCTGTTTGATTTCTGTTCAGGGAATCTATAATAATATGGAAATTATAAACATTCTGTAAATTTGTACAGTCACCAATATTTTTTTATATTCAAGTGAAGATTATATAGAGCTATTTCTTTTTTTTAAAATTTCCATTATTAATAAATGAGGATGACTAATTTTCTAAATCAAAAGCTATCTTATAATCTTTTTCTAACTGCGTGATATCGAATCAGTTTTAATTGCCTAATACGTGTATGCATTAATGGTTTATGTGGCGATGTAATAATAATAATAATAATAATAATAATAATAATAATAATAATAATAATAATGATGATGATGATGATGATGACGAGGATAATGATGATAATTTATTATGAATAAGCACTCACATCTATATTTTGCAAATTGATTCCGGTTTTGTTTTATTAAAAACAATTCATCTAAAAATGACTAGGTCTACGAATTAAAAAGACGGCGACCAGACAAACAGATAACGAGATAATTGGAAGCAAGGTAATTAATATAAAATTAAAAATTCATAACTCAGAAAAAACTTATGCCAATGCTACCAAGCTCAATGTCAAAACAATAAAGACAGAATAAAACACAAATTTAATACAAACAGCTAGATTTAGAAAAGCAGAACAAAAAGACCTTAATAATTTTAATATTATAAACATTGTAGAATAAGACACCCTTCCCACCCCCCACCTCCAAAATGGAATGCAGAGGAAATGCAGAAAGCAAATAATTTTAATAACACAATACCTTGAGAATTATTTAATTCATTCAAAAAGTTTTTTTTTTCAAATAAACTAATTGTCTTATTGACCACAGATAAAGACTTTACATTATACACATTTCCTAGATCATTGCTCTATGAAGCCCTAACAGTGCATGAAATGTGGGAGAGAGTATGACAAACAGGAGAACACCCCAACTCAAGATATATTGAACACCAAAAAGTCTGTTTCCAAACTCAGATCAAAACACTAAAAAACTATGCAGTGGTCGATCAAGATGGAAAAAACTACATCACTGGAATATTAAAAAATACATATTTTTGATACAATATAAAAAATTTTCAACAAATGATGAAGCTATTTGGTAAGATCTTAAATTTCAACACCATATATTTAAAAGACACCCTAATAACTGTATACAGTAACAACTTCAAATTTAAAATAAAGATAAATAGCAATGTGGATCCAGAAGACATAGCCACTGAATTAGAAATCAGGAAGCCATGATTAACCTTTATGCAACAGAGTTAAGACCACAATGCTACTCATGTAAACAGCATGGACATATATCAATACAATGTAATCTAAACCAAGATATACAAAATCAAGCAACAGATGGAAAAATGCATAGTCCTTGCAAGAACAAATAAGAAATCTATATCAGAATAATCAAGACTTAAATAAAAAGATCAAAGTCAGGTGATATCGATAATTAGAAAATGTACAAACAAAAACCATGAATATGGACACGGAAACACTTGAAGAAACAAATGTAAAGATCAAAAACATAATTAAAATGTAATTAAAATGGCAGCAAACCACCCACAATAAACAACTGAAACAACAAACATGAGAGAGAAAAACAATGATAAATCAAATGTACATACAAACACCACAAATAGTGGAAAGAAACATGCCAAACTAGGACACACACCCACAATGATGAAAGGAATATTAGTACAAATAAAAGAAACAACACATGCCTCACCCACACAGAAGCATCAATGTCTCAAACAAGAAGATGACCAGGTCACCCATAAAACAGGCAACACTTAAAGAAAGCCAGAACAAAAGAAATTAACCATGAAGATGATACAAGTCATTTCAATGAAACTTTTGATCAAATCATAGAAGATATAGAGCCATACTATGATTGTAATCAAGAAATACCACAAACAACATACTAGCACACAAAACAACTGTCTTAACTCTAATTCAGATATATGAAAGTGATAACCGCATTACCAAACTCAATTAACAAGACCTATCAACTAAAACAATGGTTAAATATCAAGCACTAGCAGAATTCAGGAAAAAAAATGGACAAATCATATGGACAGAAAGTGACTTAACACAAAGTATTGCTAAGGCATATCAGAGAAACTCAACTTAAAAAATAAAAGTGGCAACATTTATGCTGAATGCAATTTAAATTTTATTGTAAATCTGGTTTTAGAAAGTACCAAAGAATTGCAAAGAAACAAAGAACTAATGAATTATATCAGAAAGATTTACAACTTGTGCAAATGGAGAACTAGTGATATCATCTAAATAATAACACATGTGAAATATGTATTTAAATAAAAATACAAATGTATCTCAAATATAAGTAAAATTACTTTGGCACAATAAAGTTCCTTATTAAATAATAATAATAATAATAATAATAATAATAATAATAATAATAATAATAATAATAATAATAATAATAATAATTATTATTATTATTATTATTATTATTATTAAAAAGACATTTGCAGAATATATTTTAATAGCCTAACAATCCAGTCGATTTTAATTTTCTAAGGCGTTTATGCAGTATTGACGTGTATGCAAGATAAAGATAAAGAAAATACTCGGGTAAAGAGTAACTGGCTCAGCATCAAAAAACAATATATATATATATATATATATATATATATATATATATATAAGTTTTGAACAGTTTACTCTTTTTAGAACTATCAGTTGTGTATATATTGTTTTATTTTGATTTGGTATTAATAACTAGAAAATATTAAACTAAAAAAAAAAAAAAAAAGGAAAAGGAATAGCAAAATAGCAATTTATTTTGCGTTTTAAATTATTTTCAATCTCTCAAGATTATTTTTAAAAATATCAGACGCCGTTTCAATTTAATTTGTCAATTGGTCGTCTTTTTCACTGAAGCCTTCCCATTAACTACCGGAAAATATGTTTTTTTAATGAACAAATTTATTTCTTTTCTTAAAATAACTGTCATGAATGTCCCAACTGTAAATAATATTGAATAAAAAAAAAGCGGCCAAAAATATATAAACATCATTTATTTTTTGCATTTGTCGTATGTATAAATAATATTTTAAGTCTAAATGTGCATTGTTTGTACACGCACACTTAATTTACACTGTACCACATATGTAAAATAAAGGGTATGTGCGTTTAAAATCGGTAACTTAGAAGCAAACCCAATACAGCTAATGCTAAAATTGTTTATTAAAAAAAATAAATTCTGCCGATTGGCAAAAAAAAAACAAAAAAAAAAAACATTTAATATCAAAAGATGAGAATCATTTAATAATTGACTTGTGAATTAATATTTTTTTCTTAATACAAAACAACAAATAATGTCAAAGTATATTTGCATATGAATGTTAAAAAATGATATGTTTATATACAATACATAAACACAACTTAATTCCTAAGAACATATTCAAATAATTTTTCCTTTATAATTTATTCTTTTTTTATTATAATCAATATGTATATACTTAAGCATGTTTTTATGAATATATGCAAAATAAATCATTAAAATGTCATATAATTTAAACACTCAATTCAAGTTTAGACATAAAACCCAAAAATATACTTTACCCCATTATTTCTATAATCTTTTTTACCAGAGAATTACAAATTTATGATAAATAAATTATCTCTGTAGTGTTTAGAGCGTGATTATATATAAATACAAACTCCTATAAATATGTTTATAATATTTATTAATGAAATATACAATTGTTTATATGCATTATATGTAATTTTTATATATCTGCGCGCCACTGTTAGCGAGTTATGGCTTCTAATTGCTATGCAACTATAGAAAGAAGAAACATTAGGGCCATTATAAGTTTACCTCATGTGACTGCCTATCTCATGAATAGGTTTAGTGATACTACTAGCTGTATTATGACAGCTTACCTCATGGATAATTTAGGGTCTAGCAGCTTCCAGTCCTGAATGTGGGTTTGCCTTACTGAACTAATAATATAGTGGAGAACCAGCATATTACCATTCAGCTAAGGCAGTTATTGACTGATTTTCTCTCGAGATGAATTGACTATTTATGGCAAAATATCCATCTATGACAAAAACAATCAGATTCAATGAACATCATCACCTATCAACTCATTATTGCCATTGAAAATACATTATCTATTTATATATACATTGGTCCATAGTGATGAATGTGCAAGATGGAATCTGGAGTAGTCTATTATCTAAGGGCAACTTCAGATATAACACTCTCAAATTTAATATAGACAATTATAATGGATAAAAGAAAATATTTTAAGTTTAAACATAATGTATTAATGTAATTTAAATATATCATATTAGCCAATTATTTCTTAAAAAAATACTTACAATAAAAAATAAAATAAATGAATTTAAATTCACTACTTATATTTACTTCATTATAAAAAAATTGTAAAAATGTTATTAGCAGAAATTTGTTGCAGTAGTAATGATTGTTTCTGAATATAATAAATAAAACAACAAAAACAAAAATATTTAGAAAGTATTATTTTATTATTTAATTCATTGCTTTAAAAATAGTAATTAAGTGAAAAAAACACACAAATATATATTCACTACCTACTTATAAATCACATTTAATCACATAAAAGTTTTCTATTCATATTTGGAAAAATACTATAATAAAGGTTGGGATTTCTTTATACACTCTTTATGAAACCATATTTTAAGTAAATAGATTTTTTACAGACACTTTATTTCTATTTGCCATTTTGAAAATAAATATTTGGCTAGTAATCATAAACCTCTTTCTCTTATATTTTGCAATAGTTGAGAATACATAATAAATAAATTGGTATGGCTTTTTAACAGTACACTTTTTAATATATATATATATAAAGAAACTTCAATGTATACAACATTCCTGTTGCTACATCAAAGAGAATTTTGTGTGAATTTTAAAACTATGCACCATATTTGTTACTGAGTTTTTTTGTTAAAAATGAATTTTTAATGAAGGTCCTGTGTAGTATATTGCAATGGTAGTGTTTCAATCTCTGAAGCATAAATCTCTTGTTCGATGTCAGTATTAGTAATTTCGGCACTCAAACTTCTCATAAACTAAGAAATAAAACAATTCTATTTATTTATTTAGTACAGATTATAATCTATTTTTGACTTCAGATGTATATAAAATTACACAGCTTAAATATTTATGCAGTTTATTTCTTTATGAAAGTATATACTATGGATATTGAGTCAAACTGTTATGGTAATCTTGCATAGATATTAAAACTATTATCATTCTTTTAAAAATAAAATTTTAGTACATAATTGCAAATTGTTTTGATCCTGGATGTCATATAAAATTGTCAATCATTAAATATTCATACAATTTATGAAAAAATAAAGTTCTTTATAAAAAAAATAAGTTGTGGGTATCCTCTTTCACATTATACTGATATAATAGCCTCATGTTATTATTAAAACTATTACCATAATGATTCTTGCTGCCTTTAGTTTTGAAAAGGAAACTTAAAATATAATTGCATTTTTTTTTGTTTTATATAGTGTGCTCATTTAAAATTCAATATAAATTAGAACCATTCATGTAGCATAATTATAAATATATTCTCACTTGATTTTTTTAATTATTCATATTTTTTATTGGTGTACTGTACAATAAATATTTAAAATACTCACTAACCTAGTATAGAGTAATAATTAACAAGAAGAAAGTGACTGTTTATTCTCATGCACCACTTATTAATATAAAAATTTACCAAAAACACTTTAATTAGAAAGAAAGAATAAATGACCATTTATTCTTTTTAATTATTGCCTTATGCTAGGTTAGGGAGGGAAATTTTGATTATATATATATATATATTAAGGCACTTATATATATATATATATATATATATATATATATATATATATATATATATTAAGGCACCATAGACATTATATGTATTGTAGCCTTTTGGTTTATACCATCTATAAACCAAATATAATAAAATGAAGTAATTGTGAAAAAAAAAATTTTTTTGAGGTAAAAAAAGTTAAAAGTTTTATTTGAGAAGGTAATGGCTATATAGCTCACAAGCAACACATATAGAGACAGTTTGTGTTTGTATAAAATGTCTAGTACTAAAGAGTTGATAAGAATTAAAATTGAATTCATTGTCAGAAGCTTTGGTTAACAGTTTCTTTCTAGAGAATAGGTTTAGAGTTATAGGATATTATGGTGAATATTTATGTTTATAATTATCAGAAATTATAATTGATTTTATGCTTGCAATTATAGGAAATTATGATGGATATTTTATATTCATATAATCTGAATAATCAGTTTTTTATTGAATGGTCTGCACATGTGTGTGTCTGATACAAATATATGGATTTGAGTTTTTTCCTTTTCTTTATAGAAACTGACATATTTTTTTTTTATATTATTAAAAATGTAAATCTAAATAAGAAATTATTTAGATCAAATGAATGTAACCTTTGTTTGACCAAAAAGTGTTAGTAAGCTTATGTTTTTAATTATATCTTCTTTGACTAATTTTCATAAATTGGTCACCAACATGTTAATTAAAGAGATCTGGTTTCAGATTAGACAAAGTTGTTAAAAAAGTAACACTTAAGGAAGAGTCATTGTTCATTCTGAGTGGAGATTTTTTTAATTAGACTTGAAGAGAAACCACTGGGGGGGGTAACACATATTTTCTTTTCTCTCTTTTACCCTATAAAAACTGAGAAAAGTGAATAGGAGAAGAACTTTTTCTGATTGAGAACTGGGACTAACTAACTTAAATTAATATCTCTGAAGATGTTTTCCAAGTTTTTTTTTTAAAATTTCTTTCTCAGAATTTAATAATGTATTTAAGTTTTATAGTATACCAAAATATTAATTTCTAATTCATCTATAAGTGGTGCATGTTTCGTTTTCTCAAGTCAATTATGAATGAATCCACTTTTAATAAGACATTTATACTAAATCCTACAACTTATCCATTCTGCTTATTAAAAATTCATTGAAGGAGAGAACTGTCAAAATTTGGTATGAGATTGAAACTCCAATTCATATTCTGATAATTATTTGGCTGGTTATTTGAAGAACTGCAGTGAACTTCTGAAAAATGTTTAACAAGTTAATTTATGTTAGTAATCAGAAACTGCTTGTGGTCTATAATTTGAACCTCTAAAATGGAAAGGAAGAATAAGCAACAAATCCATTCAATACCAAAAAAGAAACTCATCAAAGGAAAGGTAATCAACAGAACTCTTTTAAATATATTAATTTACACTGTAGCTACATTTTGATTTAAATAACTATCTACATTTTTGTCTATCTTGATTGAAATGAGCGTCTGTGGGTTTTTATACATTTTGATTAAAAATAACTGTCTGATGTGCAATTATATAGCTATCTCAAATAAAATGAACTGAACGTATTAATTGACTGATGGACAGTTGAAGGAACAGACATTGGAAAGAGACTATTGTAATGTTGATATTTATTCTTTATTTTATTTTGTTTATATAATATGTCATTTGTTTTGTTTTTTATATTTCATTTTGTTTATATACTATGTCACACTCTAATCACTAGATTATTTAATTTAATATTTTGTTTATGGTTAAAATGTTTGAAGGAAAAAGAAAGAAAAATGATTTTGATACCATTTAAGTACAGATGCTCACGTAAATTTGAATTTAAAAGTAAAGAAAGAAATGATATAAATATTTTTTTTATTGTTCTTAACAAGATTTTAATTTGTGCTTAATAGTAAATATGAAGAGTAGGAGATGATCTAAAACCCATAATTATGCTATAGGGGTTGTTGATCTGTTATTAATATAAATGTTAGGTATGTTGTTGGCTTGACTGATTAAAATTGAAATAATTCATATATGTTTTGATTCGGGATTTGGTTAGTATCTAGGCTGTAATCGATGTATATATGGGCATATATAAAGCTATAAATGCTTGTTATCCTACCACCCAATAGATGGAAAATGGCTGTCTCATGATTTATTTCCCATAGCAGTTGGAGATGACTGAGTTTCACTCCATTTATTTGTTAAGATAGAGAATTATTAATAAAGTTAATGTTTAAGTGTAGGAAATGTTTTGCATGCCAATATAGAGAATAGGTGTCTATGAGGAGCTCTTTACATGATTCTGGTTCTTAATAAAGGATCTCTCTCTCCATATGGCTCAAGAAAATAGTTTAAATTTGAAGTTGATGTTGTTGTTTTTTTTTATTTCCCTTACAAAGAAATGGCTGTGTGCACCTTATAGATATTGCATGGTGATGTATGATATAAAGAGAGTGTTTCTTATGTGGGACAGAGTAAAAGTGCCCTGAAAGGATAAGGATTCAATCAGATGTATATGTATGATGAAGAATGACAAACATTTTAATTAATAAACTAACCAATGTGTGTTGATTTTTTTTGAATGATGGTAAATTGAGGTCGTCAAGCTGAACAGACATACTGACATATTAAGATATACAAAAATGTAAAGATCTGACAAGCATGAATGTAAAAGTGTGGGTTTTGAATTTAAACCCATTTGCAAAATCAGTAGGGATTTTTGTGGCATATCATCCTTCTTCAGTGGAAATGTGAAAATTATTGCTTGATAAAATGGTTTAGAAATTTAAGATTATTTAACATTGCTAGTTAGAATAATTGAAACAAATATATTATTTTGGAATAGTCCAATGGACAATGTTTACAATAAATGGGGGGAAGTAGAAATTTATATGTTTCTTCTCTTTCAAGATAAGTTTTCTTAAAGCTAAAAATATACAGAATTCTGTTTCCAGCGATTGTGTTTTTTATTATTATTATTAATTATTAATTTGATAAATAAATGGGTCAAAACAATAAATAAGTCATCTAGAAAAGTAGTTACTTTAAACATGTATTCGAACTGTATTCTTTAATGGATCGGGAGCATAGATTTGTGTGACAATATTATATTTGAGTCTGTTTTCAGTTTAACTTTTTTTATTTTGTCATTATTGTTAATGTAATAAAAGTTTACTATTTTTATAAGATTACATTGTGTTTTGTGTTTTGATGTTTCAAATATCTCCAGAATATATATATATCCAGCACCTATAGTTAAAGTAATATTAGTTCATATTTAAATTTAATTATTTATTTTATAATGATAATTTATTTCCAAGAGCGATTTGCAGTAGTCATTATCATATTGTTTCCATATTCGATTCACATAGTTAATTTTATATTTATACTTATTTTCCACATGATTGATTTACAGTGTTAATATTATCTTGATTATTTCTATATTCGATTAATATAAATCTTTTTTTTTTTTTAAAGTCACCTTTACAAAATTTATTTTCACATAATTTATTTTCATAATTAATTTGCATAATCTGATTTTATGATTTATTTCCAGTCTTTACTTTCATGAGTAAATTTTGATTGATTTATCTGATTAATGTCAATGGTTTACTTCCATAGTTTACTTTCACAAAATATGATAGGTTAAATTATTACTTAAGAGTTGGTCAATAGATCAGATAAATAGAATAAAATGACAGGGAATAGTTGGATTAAGTTTAATAGACTTAATCTTTTGATTCATTGTAATGTTGTGAATATTGGGAGCAGACATAAAATCCCTTTCCTGCTCCCCGTGCTTAGAGTGATTACCAATAGTAAATTCATATCAAAATTCAACTTATCATATTTGGAATCATATCCATTACAATGTAATCACTTAGATGAGCACATCTCGACAGATTTAGACCTTGAGAAAGAGCAGTTCAATTATTGATCTAAGAGCTAGTTTCGAAGTCAAGTAGCATATTATAACAACATTATTATACTATTATAAAAGTACGGATCATGAATCGATAGTCGATCGAAAGTTATATGTATGTTAGAGAAATATGATTAGGAGTTCTCAGATTAGAGAACATAACACAGACATTCCATGCTATATAATTGTAGCTATTGAAAGTGATAAATGTTGAAAATGAAAAATAAAGTAATGAAATTAAATGGGGAGGATTTATTTGTGATAATTTTTGTCTAAAATTAAATTAAATGGTAATTTTATATTCTGAACATAGATTATGAGTTTTCTGCATTGATTACTGAGTTCCTTCCAGTTAGATATAAATGAGAACTGTGTATAGTATTTTCTGTAGTTACCACTTGAGATCAGATAATTATAATAAAGTTGTGGAAGAAAGTTGTCTCATTATTATGAATTTTACGATAAATTTATCATGAAATATTTGCATGACTAATGCTAGGTTTGAAATTAAGACCATATAGATTGAATGGTTTTATCAATATTAGTGTTATTATTTTTTTGAGAGACAATTTAATTGCTTTCTCCAGTATCTTCTGTAGTCCTAAATTGACTAATGATGATGATCTCTAGTGGGCATTACAATTCATAGCTGCAATTTGGCGCCCCCGGTATATTTGATCCTAAAGTTAGTACTAAATTCAATTGATTAGCTACTTGAAATAAATGAAAGTTTATTGAGGTTGAATAAGTGAAAGATTGCGTGGAGAAAGTTGAGGTTACATAAAGTGGAAAGATTGGTGCCACAACGAAAGCTTGATGATGATCTGTGGATGAGGTTGTTATAAAAGGTAAAAATAAGAGTTAGTTTAAATGTATAGATTTGTAAAAATATATATTAAATTTTTAGTGCCGCAAAATAATCTATGGATGGAAGTAAAACTACAAAGATTTATGAGTGTAATTCAGATATTATATATATATATATATATATATATCTGAATAATACACACTTAAGTTTGCAATATATATATATATATATATATATATATATATATTGCAAACTTAAGTGTGTGTGTAGATGATGGATAATAAAACATCATCACCAATCTGTTTGCTGTAGGATTAAAACTATAAAAAAAATGAAACGTTTATTTTGTGAATCGATCTATGATATTTGGAAATCAATCAATCAAACATAATTTTATCATCAATTATTAAAAAGTGTATGGAGTTCTGGATATTGAAACATTATAAAACACTTGTAGACTTTAAAGGTCGAAAGTTGCAGTGAATAGATAGATGGGGTGGATTTGTTGGATCATTTATACAGAGCTTATTGAGGTTGAATTTAGTTCAGGTTGATGGAAGGGAGAGGAGATGTGCACCAGTTTATTTAAATTTATATAATTAAATAAATGCTTAAGTTAGTCAGAAACTTTAGAGATAAATAAAAGAAAATGGAGTGTGTATAAAAAGAAATAGAAAGTGAGGAAGTCCCAGAATTAGTTCCCATAAGCCCAGAGATAGCAGAAACTAAAATAACAAGTGTAAATAGCCAAACACTTTTCGTAATGATGCAAGAGATAATGAAGAATTTAGATGCTCAAAAGGAAGAGTTCAACAAAGTAAATGAAAAATTAGATGGTCAAAAAGAAGAGTTAAGTGAAAAATTAGATGCACAAAAGGTGAGCACTGATGCCTTGAGGGAAGAATTAAATGAGAGGATAGACAATCAAAATGCCAGATTAGACACCCAAAATAATAGGCTGGATACACAGAATGAGTGTGTGGACATGTATCAATGTAACTTAAAAGAAGAATTAAAGAAGATAGATGCATTAGAGAGCAAAATAGACACTCAAAAACCTTGGTTAGATAGTCAGTTAAAGGCATTTAGTGATAATTGTAGCTTAAAAAGTGTTCAATTGGAGAAAAAAATTGACATCTGAGAAATTAAAGTGAAGGAGGCTATTGAGATTAATCAAAAAGATGCTGAAGAGTCATTAGAAAATTTAAATTTAGGAGTAAAAGAATAGATGAAGAATAAGAGAAAGAATTTGGAGACAAAAATACAACAGACTGCAGAGCGATTAAGGAATGAGTTCAAACACAAAATTGACAAATGGTTATCTCATGATAGAGAGGAAATAAACAATCAGTTAGGTTGGTCAATAAAGGTAGACTGCAAAAAAAGGCAAAATAGTTTTGGAAAAGCATTTGAAAAATATAGAGTGTAAGATAGTAGAAGCAAAAGAATATAGTAGTAGTGATATTATTAAAGAGGCCAGGATTAAATTAGAGCAAAATCACACTATATATAATTTAGATTTACAGAATGAGGAAATAAAATTTAACTGTATAATAGCTGAAAAAGACAGTGATCATAATTTTTATGATTTAGAAATGAGTGTTAAAGGAAATAAGACAGAAGAAGCTTATCCATTGATAAGTAGTTTTAATACAAAGAAAAGAAAAATTATAGTGAGTAAAACTTTGTCTAAGTATAGCTATAAGAGACAAAAGAGTGATTATGAGAATAAAGGCCTTAAGAAAGTTACCACGAGTTTTATAACAAGAATAAGTTGTAAAATTATTAAGATTATATGGAACACATACTCTTTGAATTGCAACATAGTGGCAGTGACTTGTGGGAAGACAGAAAAATAAAGTGTAAAATAAAAAATGTTTTCATAAAATCAAATTTAATTAGCTGTGCTAATTTTTTGATGTTAGTTAGTGATGAGATCAAATGTAAAATTAAAAGTGATGATACCGGGTTTGATCCCATCCATTTATTTGATTACATGATGTCTATATGTTTGAATAGTAAAATTAGATGTAAAATAAAAAATTTTTTGGAGGGTTTCCTTCAATAAAACAATTTGATATATGATGAGTTTGTTATTGGTAATAAAATTGGCAAAATAAAATGGTTGGTTATTGAATATTTTTTTGTGTAATGTAAAATCTTTGATGGGTTGAACTAGAGGAACCTATAATGCATGTAGCTTGAAGCCTGTTCCATTAGAATCAGAATAAGCAGGGGATATGCACCAACAAACTTGAGATGCATACATATCTTATGTAATGTAAAATTTTAAATTGGTGATTAATAAATAAATGAAAAAAAAAATTTTTATATCTAATGGTGGGGGTCTGTAGTCTTTTGGTTTATACCATCTATAAACCAAATGTAATAAAATCAAGTAATTGTGGGAAAAAAAATTTTCTTGAGGTAAGAAAAGTTAAAAGTTTTATTTGAGAAGGTAATGGCTATATAGCTCACAAGCAACACATATAGAGACAGTTTGTGTTTGTATAAAATTTCTAGTACTAAAGAGTTGATGAGAATTAAAATTGAATTGATTGTCAGAAGCTTTGGTTAACAGTTTCTTTCTAGAGAATAAGTTTAGAATTATAGGATATTATGGTGAATATATATGTTTATGATTATCAGAAATTATAATTAATTTTATGCTTGCAATTATAGGAAATTATAATGGATATTTTATATTCATATAATCTGAATAATCAGTTTTCTATTGAATGGTCTGCACATGTGTGTGTGTGTGGATACAGATATATGGGTTTGATTTTTTTTTCCTTTCCTTTTAGAAATCTGACATAATTTTCTATATTATTAAAAATGTAAATCTAAATAAGAAATTATTTAGATTCAAATGAATGTAACCTTTGTTTGAACAAGAAAATGTTAGTAAGCTTAATGTTTTTAATT